>PVKA01004245.1:0-101060 GCA_004027165.1 Ctenomys sociabilis
CCTTGCCTTCATTGTTTGTGTAGAGAAGTCAGCTGTAATTCTGATGGGTTTTCCTTTGAATGTGAGCTCCTTCTTCTCTCTAGCAGCTTTCAGTATATTATTTTTGTGTTGGATTTCTGCGATCTTAACTATTATATGTCTCGGTGTGTTTCTACTTGGGTTGAGGTTATTTGGTGTTCTGTATGCTTCGGTGACCTGAGTGTTGGATTGTTTTGTCATATTTGGGAGTTTTCTGCGATTATTTCTCCCCAAATTCTTTTTATGTTATTTGTATTGACTCCTTCGTTCTCATTGATACCAATTATTCTCACATTGTTCATCCTGGCGTCATCTTGCAGGTGATGGATTATTTTTTCCTGCATTCTCGTTGTTTTTAAGAGATCCTTTCTCACCGTTTCACTAGCTGCTCCAGCATCTTCAAGATCTGAAACTCCGTCTTCGCTTTCTCTCAGACAGTTTTGTAGACTTGTGATTGATATTTTTAGTTCTTCTATATCTCTTTGACTGTGTTTCATGTGCTCTATTTCTTTTCCGTATTGCTCATTCAAGAAATCCATCATATTTCTGATCTCCTCATTTTTTTTTATCCATGTCTTCTTTAGAGGTCGTTATTAATACTTTTTCTGCTGTGTTTCTTCCAAATTGGATTTCCTCTGTATATTTCTGGGCTTGTTTCTGTATTTTAGATCCTATGACTTCAAAAAGTTCTTTTTTGATTTCAGAACTTATTTCTGCTTTGAGTTCCTCATGATCTTCCTGCTGCGGTTTCTTTGCTTCAGATGCTGTTAATTCATATATATCAGCTGGAATAGTGCTCTCTGCACTTGTTCTGGGTGAGCACAATTTTTCCATCTAATGTTTCTGGAATTCATTCTTTATTACTATGCATTCAAATATTTCTTTTTTAATTTGGGGAATTACTTCTTGTTTTATTTCCTCTATAGCTTTCTGCTGTTGTTCCTGTGCTGCTGTATCTGTCAGTTCATTCTTTGCAGCTGAGCTAGTGTCCTCTGCCCTTCCTGATGGACTTGAGGTCTGGGATTGCATTTTTCCCCTTCTCTTTGTCATTTTGTATAACGCTGATCTTTGACTTTGGTGTAGAGCTTTGGTGCAGCTATAACCTTAGGTTGTAATGAGATTCGGGTGCCAGTCTATTAAGTTTGAGATTTTCCAGGTATGCCTATCCTGGATCTAGCTGTTGTGTTCAGTTCCTTTTTTGCTGCAGCTCCTTTGGTTCCCCTCTGTTGGTTCCCGGGGTCAGCCCCCCTGTGTCAGGCAGGTCGTTCCCCAAGTGGGTGGGCCTGGGCTTTGGTGGGTTTTCTGGGCTCACAAAAGGATAGTGGATGATCTTATTCACTGAGTAGGCTGTACTGAGCCGGCCAGCTTGTGCTGGGTCTGGGTCTACAGGCCGTAACCCAAAAAGGCTGGGAAAGGTCCCTCTGGTGCAGTGGGCCTGTAGCCCTCACTCACAGGCCAGGCTGTGCTGGGTTTCTGTCTGTGGCGTGGGACCCAGAATTGCTGAGAAATGTCCCTCCGGCATGGCAGGATTGGAGTGCTCACTCCAGGCCGACCTGCACTGGCTCTGGGGCTGTGGGGTGGGATCGGTAATCACCTGGAAATGTTTCTCTGGTACAGTGTGCCTGGAGCTCTCACTGGGCCACGGGGGGTGGGGGAGCAGGGAATCCCTGGGAAATGTCTCTCAGGCACGGCGGGTCTGGAGTTCTACACTCACTGAATTTTGATGCCCAGAGAATCGGGAAAATTCCCACTCATTCAGCGGGCTTTAGGGCAGGGGATCTGGGGAGGTGTTGTTAAGTGGGTCCTGAGGTTTCAGGCCAGTCACTGGCTTGGAGTGCTTGGGGACAGGGAACCGGGTAGCGCGCGTGGGAAGAAGCCAATGGCTCTCCCTCAGACTCACCGCACTCACTGATCTGGTAAGCCTGGTGAGTTGTGCAAATTCCCACTTGCTGGGAGAGATTGGGGTGGGATCCAGGAGGCCGCTGGAGTCAGCTGCTGTCTCTGGCTGGCGTGGGAGGTCTCTGGGGCTGGGCAGGCGCGGGCGGGATGGAGGAGGATGGCGGAGTCGGCCGCGCTGTCTCAGGCCGATCTCTGGGGCTTGGGAGAAATACTCTTGACTTACAACTAACCTGAGCGACAACTAGCCCCTGTGAGCCACTTTGAGTGTGCATGTGAAGGGTCCGCTGCAACTATAGAACTTTCTCCTATGGTCAATGGCACCAACATAATAATTATTGCAGTTTGTCAGTTTTTAGGCTGTGCTCGATCCTATTGTTACTGCTAATTGTCCACTTTAGCCAAGTCCTATCTGTTGTAATCAGTTGTGCTTTCTTGTTTGACAACAATGTGATTGAATGGGGTCATAATTGTTACTACAGTCCAGTAACAGAGGGCTGGGTGCTGAGCCAAATAGACAGCGGCTTTCCACCCCTAATAGCTTTGGAAGGTAGGGTTTTGAGACAGACATAAAGCCGAAAAGCCAGGTCAAATGAGAATTTATCTGTGAAAAGTAGCCATGTCTTAGGGAGACACTGATGGTAGTGATAAAGTTAACTTTCATAAGGAATTTACAAGAATCAACTCAGAAACAAAGTTTATAAAATAGAGAATGCCAAGGTACAGAAGCATGATGCAACCCCAGACCTCCAGTCACACAGGGCCACATCCAGGAGAAAACTGGTAGAGCAAAGCAGAAGCTTCCCATTGAATTTTCTGAAATGGTAGCAGTGGAAATAACAAAAGAGACAAACAAGGCTATAAAAAATCAGATTAAAAATAATTTCTCAGGTTAAAAAAATAGATTATAATTATGATGAAAGACTTGGTTAGGGAATCTGGAGTAGATACAGATAAAACAAATAGTGAAACTTGGGAAAATGATTTAAATGATGAATGCCTGACATAGTAAGAAATGAAATCTGTGAAACACATTCAAACCGATATTCAGGAGATTAAAAATTCCCGAGAGTTAATACAGCAGAATGAGCCAATACAGGGACAGACTTTCAAACATAGAAAACAGGATTGTGGTTAATGATTATGAAGACAAAGACTTCTTAAAAACAGAAAAAAAAAAAAGAAAGAAAGAAAGAAAGAAATAACCATGAAAAATCAATCCAACAGCTGCTGGAAATGCAGAAGGAAATAACATGATATGGATCACAGCACAAATGCCATAAAAAACCTGTACCCGGAAATCACGGTAGAAAACTTCCCAAGCATGGAAAAATAATTTGACATCCACAGATAAGTTAGGCATATAGATCTCCAATCAGCCATGACCAAAAAGAAAATCTACATCAAGGCATGTATTGATCAGGATTCCAGAAATTTAACACAAGAGCAGAATATGAAGAGCTGTTACAGAAAAGAAACATCGTCTCTAAAGGAAAGTCCATTGGCATCACAGAAGGATTCTCAACACAAATCTCCAAGTCAAGGAGAACTTGGAGTGAAATATTTCAAGTCTGAAAATAAAACAACTACCAAGCCAGACTGATGTATCCTACAAAAAATATCTTTCAAAATTGATGGAGAAATAAGATACTTCCATGAGAAAGAACATGATAAACATAGTGAAGGAACCCATGACTACCAGACTAAAATTCCAAAACATTCTGAAGGATTATTATGGTTTGTGTCTAGTTGTCCCCCCAAAGCCTCATGCAGTCATGGGGTGGGGACTTCTAAGAGTTTGAGATTAATTCATGATCAAGGCTGGAATTATGGGTATGAATATTTCCCCAAGCCTGGGGTATATAGCCTGACTGCAGCTTAGGAGACACCAAGAGAAAGACTTCCTCTCCATTGCCATCGCTGTTGCTACCCCTCCATTTTGCTCATGCTCTCCACCGCTGCCAGAAGTCCTGCTCTCTGCCATGTGCCACTCTGCCTTGGAGCCAGCTAGGTATGAACTGAAACCTCCAGTGACTGTTGTCTAAATAAACCTTTCCTTATTTCACTTTGAGTGTTGGGTATTTGTCCTAGCGGTGAGAGAAGAGTAACAGATAAGGATATTCTAAAAAGAGACAGTGAAGGTAACAATTCCATCAACACCAAATAGAAAGAACCCACCAGTCATGGTAAGCAATGAAACAAAGGGGGAAGGAAAGCAACAACAGGAAAACAGCATAATGAGAATAGATCAAATTTATATCAGCTATCACTGTCCATATGTCTCAATTCACCAATCAAAAGAGACTGGCAAAAATGGATCAAGAAACAATATTCAACAGTATGGTGTATAAAAGAAACACATTTCCTATTAGGAAACTTTGTATTTCTAAATTTCCACATCAGGAAAATGAGTGAGCTCAAATAAACTACCTAATGTTGAACCACTAGAAAAAGAACAAGTCAAAGTGAAACCTTGAGTGAAGGAGAAAATGAGCAGAATAGAAATTAATACAATCAAGACTAAGAAAACAGTATAAAAAGTCAATGAATTGAAGAGTTGGTTTCTTGAAAAATTAAATAAAATCAACAAATCCTTAATAAAACTTATTGAAAAAGAAAAGGCTCCAACCCATGCCATCAAAAATGAGAAGAGTGAAATCTCAACAGATGTTGCAGAAATCCAGAAGACCACTGTACTTACTTTGAGAACTGACATGCATATAAATTGGAAAATACAGTCAAAATGGGCAGGTCCCTAGATAAATATTACCAAAGCTAAATCAAGAATATGTAAAAGTTTTAAGTTATCTCATATCAGTCAATGAAATTGAAGATATAGTTAAAAACTTACCAAAAAAAGAAAAGCCCATCTTGATGGTTTCATTGTTGAATTCTACAAGAAATTTAGAGAAGATTTAATTCTACTACTCTTCAAACTCTGTAATGCAATTGAAAAGGAAGCAATATTTCCGAACTCATTCCTGGAAGCAAGCATTTTCCTGATACAAAAACCAGAGAAGGATCCAGCCAAAAAAGAACTATAGGTCAATCTGTTTAATGAATATGGATGGGAAAAAAATCAATAAGATACTGGCAAAGAGAATGCAGCAAATCAAGAAGACTGTAATCTTGACCAAGTAGGAGTCACCCAAGGGTGCAGAAAAAATTCAATATACATAAATCAATAAATGCAATAAATCTTATCAATAGAACCAAGGACAAAAAGTACACAACCATGTCAAAGGCACAGAAAAAGCAGTTGACAAAGTCTAATACTCATTCATGATTAAAAAAAAAAACCCTACAGAACAGTGGCATAGGTGGTCTTTATCTCGAGCTGATAAAAGCCATCTAGGACAAATCAACAGTCAATATCGTAGTAAATGGTCAAAAATGAAAATGATCATTTTAAAATCGAGAATCAGGACATCCACTATCACCTCTTATATTCATAAACATTAGTTAAAGCAATTAGGTAAGAGAAAGAAGGTGAGGACTAAGGATAAGGAAAGGGAGAAGTTAAGTTATCCTTATTTGTGGGTGATAAAAGCTCCACCAAAAGGCTTTAGATGTAATAACCAAATTCAGAAGTGTAGATGGATATAAAATCAGTACTCAAAAATCAATAGCATTCCTGAATACATATAAGAAACTCATTTAGAGAGAAATTAAGGAAGCTACACCCTTTATAATACAATTTGAAAAAAAATGAAATATGTAGGAATCATTCTTAAAGGGAAATTAAAAGATCTTAACATTGAAAACTACAGTACCCTGGAAAAAGACATCAAAAAGGATATTAGAACATGGAAATATATCCCTTATTATTGGGTAGGAAGAAGCAATATAGCAAAAATAGGCATATTTCAAAAATTACTATAAGATTTAAATTAATTCCAATCAAGAACCATCAGTAAACCTCACAGAATTAGAGACAGCAATCGATTTGGATCCAGAAGAGACCTAGAATAATAACAGAAATTCTGGGCTACCACGGCCAGGCAGGGGGAATCACAATCTCTACTTAAAATTATACTCCAGGCTACCATGCTAAAAACACCATTGCACTGGAAAACAATAACCTGAGGAGCAACAGAACAATTAGAAGATACAAGAATAACTAAACACCCTTAGACACCTTATTTCTGACAAAGGTGCCAAGCAAGCAAACTGGAAGAAAGCCACTTTAATAAATGGTGCTGGAAAAATTGACTTTCCTCATGCTAAAGATTAAACCTAGCCCCACATTTCTCACCATGAACTAAATTAAAACAAAAATGGGTCAAGGACCTAAATATTAAAACAGAAACCTCAAATCTTCTGGAAGATAGAGTAGGTAGAATGCTTGAAGACATTGGTGTAGGCAAAGACTCTATGAAAAATAGAAACCTGATTTCACAGGAAGAACCAACAAAAGGTTGTCATATAAAAGAATACTCATTGCACAGAATTCATAGCACAGTGCTGTTCTGTTGCATAAAAATGCCATGTTTTCTTTGTTCATTCTTCCACTCTTGGGCATTGGCCTGTTCCCAAGAAGCAGTCTGGTAGCTCCCATACTGTGCCATGTCAGGTATCAGGTGTGCGTACTTCACTGTAAGATGATGCTCTCAACTTCTGCATAGCAAAATAAATCACCAACAGAATGAAGAAATAGTGTACCAAGTGGGAAAAATATTTTTGCCAGCTGTTCCTGAGACAGAGAGCTGACATCTAGAATATATAAAGAATTAAAAAGTATCAGACATCTCAAATGCAAAGACCCAGTGCAACAATAATAGGCATCTAAAACGAATAGACACTACTCAGATGAAGAAGTACAAACAGCAAATAAATATAAGAAAAATGTTAAGTATCACTGGTCATTTAAGAGATAGTAATTAAAACAAAGCTGAGGCTCCATCTCACTCTGGAAAGAATAGCTCTTATCGAGAAGTCAACCAATAACAAATACAAGAGGACTATGGGAGAAAAGGCAGTAGTCTCTTCCATTGGTGGGAGTGTAGACTGGCACAAGCACTACAGAAATCTCTGCGGAGTAGCAGTTGCATTTGACCCAGCTATTCCCCTTCTTGGGTCTTCCTGGCAGAGTTGAGAGCACCATCCTACAGCGGTGTACGCACACCTGATACAGCGGCACAGCTTGTGGCAGCTACCAGACTGCTTCTTGGGAACAGGCTGATGCCCAAGAGTGGAAGAATGAATAAAGAAGCCATGGCATTCTCATACAACAGAGCGGCCCTGTGCTACAAAGCAAGATAAACTTGAGATATTTCTCACTAAATGGATGCACCTGGCATACTCTTACGTGAAATAAATCGGACATCCCTGAGCAAATACCTCATTGTTTTTCTGTTGTGAGAAAGCAAAAGTATAAACAAAGACCCAAACGGATGGCTGATATTGGGACATGGGAGTCAATTTCAAATGGGAGGGGGAACATTGAAGGGGGAAAGCAGAAAGGGGGAGAAAGAGAACAGAAGGAGAAATAGAAACAAAGCTTTTGTAAATAAGGAGAGAAAAGAGGGTTGAAAGGAGGGGAGAGATGGGGTCAAAGGAAGAAGCAAGATGTATTCACATAAGGGCACAAATTCTCTATGATGAATGTGGACATTATGTATATTTAAAATGTGTCAATAAGATAAAATATAATCATGTCGAGACTTGATTGAGGATGGCTGAGACTTCCTGCAAGTGCCACCTATTACATTTGAGCCAGGGAAATCAGAAGAGGGGTAAGGCACAGGCACAGAAGCCCACAAGAGGCCAGGGCAGGCGGGTGGGGCAGGTGGCTCTGACTGTGGGTTTAGGTGGTGCTGCTGTCCCCATGCTGTCTCACATGTGAGGGACCCTCACAATGGCCCCACCGGGTCAACACTGTCATAGGTTTGTTGTAGGACACAAGCTGAGCCCCTGGGAAGAGAACCCACCTGAGAGCATGGCTGGGCTTGGCTGGGCTGGGTGCAAACACTGGTCTCTGGGATTTCAAAGCTGTCATCGTGCAATCTGTATAGAACCTGGGTCCAGGGTCCAGGCTAGCGCTAAGCCTTTAGGTCACAGAGGAGAACCAGAGCCAAAGCCCGTGCTTGTCACGGTGGGCCACTCAGCTGTTAACCAACTGGTATCTTCTTTTGCATTTGGATTCTGCTTTGTAAATAAGGAGGGAAAAGAGGGTTGAAAGGAGGGAAGAGATAGGGTCAAAGGGTTCTGCTTTGTCCTGGGAGTCCATGGCAGTGCAGCTGTGTGTCCACCTCTTCTGTAGCTAGCACAACAGAGGTTGGGAAGGTTTCACTGATTCATGGATATGAGGTCTGAGGTTCAGCAGAACACTAAGATCTCTCACCAGCAAGGATAGCTGAAATGCCAGTTTTCAAACCCACTCGCTTTCTGATGTTTGTGGCAGAGCTCAGGGTTGCTGTGGGCCCTGGACTCGAGTCACAGCTCTGTCTGTTCTAAGCTGGTAACAGTGCTCTTGCCATACTGCCATGTGCTGAAAACAGCTGTGGGTCAGCCCTGGCCTGTGTTCTGCTGTGATCGTGAGCTCCACAGGTGCCTCTGCCTATCGGGGGGGGGCATCAGCCAATGATGGTAGTGTTAGCCTTCTATTGGAGCAGACTGGAGGGCATCGAGGCTACTGAGCTGGAGAAGACTCAGGGGAGGAGGGGGAGGCATCTACACTCTGACTGCTTGAGAGAGCTTAGAGCAGCGCTATGACTGCTCATTTCCCCAATGTCCACAAAGTAGCCACGATCATTCCCTTTCGTGGGTGTGAGAGTTGAATGAAATGCCTGTGTGGATGGGGTTCACAATGGGCAGCATGTGCTACACATGGAGTAGGTTCGAGGTATCCTTCTGGGAACATAGCAGCCAGCCCTGGTGAGTCCACATGGCCACATCCTGAAGGAACTGCAGTCATGAGCACTGTCTTAAAGCCAAGGGCCAGTAGGGCTTGTGCATTGGGGACAGACTATTGGGCCCTGGTGGGGCTTCAGGACTTTCCTATGAGGCTGAGACCTTCTCAGGAGGAAAACCATGCTTCTACTATAGACTTGTGGAATGTTTTCATTGTTGGGTGAGTGACAGCGACTGGAGGATGATGGGCATTTCTCTGAGAGGTCAGGCGGCAATTCTTTTAGCCTGTGGATTCTTTGTGGTTTCTGCTACAGCTCTTCTGCTCTTCTACAGCACAAAAGCATCCATGTTGAAGGTGGAAATAAGTAGGGTTGGGACCTGATAAAAACCCTTGATCATTTTTTTTTCACTTCCTTCTTGGTGTTAAGATTGGGTCTCACACAAGCTAGGCCAGCCATCTACCACTGAGCTATACTCCAAGTGGGGCAGGATGGATCTGGCTGCAAGCTCTGACCTGTCCACCCCTACTGTGCAGGTGCTGATCAGCTGGTCTTTCTTAGTCGCACACACGGTGCTAAGTACTGTTGCTAAGTACTTAATGCAGTGTCTCATGAGGCACAGGTGGGTGTGCACAATGTGTCCAGCTCTGGGACATTCAAGACACACTGTTAAGGACACTGACCTTCATCAAAGTGATGGAATAAGTTAGTTCTAGAGGCGTACAACTCAATGTCTGGTCCATGACATCACCCTAGGGCTTGTTAGAATCGCAGACTGCTGACCCCAATTCAGAAATCTTGACTCTGAACCTAGGTTCCCACAGAGTTCCAGTGATTCTCTGCATGTCAGAACGAAGAAGCAAGGGGGAAGTCCCATCCACACCCACACCGAAACACACACTGCTCCTGCCCAGGGCGGTCCCAGTTCCTGTGAACCCAGCCAAGCTTGCTGTTCATCAGCTGGGGGCATCCTCCAGCTCCTGTGCAGTGATGTGAGCAGGACAGAGTGGGCAGGGCACAGCAGCAGAGCCACGCCTGGGTGAGGGTAGAAGAGTCTTTTTTGCTTCTGAGCATTTCCTTATGTTGTGATAGAATTCATTCCTTTTCTTTCTTTTTTTTTGGTGGAACTGGCGATTGACCTCAGGCCCTTGTGCTTGCCTAGCAAGTGCTTACTCTATTGAGCTATCTCCCCAAACGATTTTCTTCTTCTTCTTTTTTTTGGTGGAACCAGGGATTGAACTTAGGCTCTTATTCTATTGAGCCATCTCCCTGGCAGAAGTCTCCTCTTTGTCTAAGGACTTTGGAGGCTCCAGGAAAGTGCGGCCAGTGAGTTTCACATCGTTAATGTCAAGGTGTTATCAACATGCAGTGTGCACCCATCCATCACACCAACCAGGCCTGAATTCAGTTGACTACACAAAGAACTCCTAGGTAGGAGTGTCTGCTGGAGGGGACTCCTGTGTGCTGGGATCCAATCAGTTTCTTCCTGTGACTCAGACAGCCCCTGTGCAGCTGTTGCTTCATCTCATTAACAATCAGCTCTGCACACAAAGGCCAGCTCTGCACGCTGAGTTAACAAGCTCCCTGCCTGCCTATCTAGGGAAGAATGCAGGCTGACAGGGCCACAATTGCAGGGGATTGATTTATTGATCCGGAATGCCCTGGCTCCCAATCCTAGTATTGGCTGCTTCGTGCAATCAGCATTTCCAAACAAGAGTCAGTCTACACAAATGCACCCTCTCCTCCCTCCCTCAGGAGAGCCTGACATGGTTTACCCAGGGTAGCTCAGCCCTGGAAGCCAGGAAAGAAGCACCCGGGAAAGGCCGTCTGTCCTGCGGTGGCCAGTAGAACTCGGGTTCAGCAGGGAGGCACAATCTAAACGAAAGGCCTGCGGGTGCTCAGGAAAGCTGCAAACCTGGGCTCCAGGCATGCATGAATTAACCCCATTTTCATTATTTTTATTGTGAAACTACATTTCTGTTACAAACCACAGGATGATTGAGTGTCTGGAACGTTGATGGAGATGCTAGTGGGATTCCAGGGAAGAAAAATGTCTGCGGATTGGAAATAAAAATTCTCTCTTTGAAACGCTTCGCAGAACCGATGAAACGAGTCACTGGCCTGCACATGCGCAGAATTGTTTCTCATTGCCGGGATCGGAAGGTGTTCCCGATAAATGGAAGTTCTCTTTTTCTTCACCAGTGTTCTGACCTGACCGAGGGGAAAAAAAACAGAGTAGCAGTTGGAAATGAAAGCACAGCGGCATGGGTCAGGAACAGAGTGAAGGCTGGAGGTGGAGCGCAGGCTGCGGCCTGCTGGGTTGCTCAGTAGGGACTGATGCTTCCGGTCTGCTGGGTTGCTCAGTAGGGACTGATGCTTCCACCGAGCGTGGTTCTGAACCTGGCCCCGGGAGCTGGGCTGTCTGCAGGAGCAGGGACGCACACAGTCCAGGGCTGAGCGAGCAGGCCAGGCAGGCGGCACCCGGCCGACCCCTCCCCACTCTCTCCTGCAGGAATTCTCTGGGCAGCGGGGTGCTGGTGGGGACCAATGGAAGCCAAGCAGGCTGGGCTTCTCCCCCACCTCCACACGGTTGGGAGCTTGAGGACGCCGCGTCAGGAGTTACACTAGTAACATGGACAGGCCATACCCTATTTATTCTTGGGGGGGCTGGGGACTGGACCACAGGCCTTTGCATGGAGCTGCCTCTCCTGCCCCATTTTACTTTTTGTTTTGAGATAGGGTCTCACTAAGTTGTTAAACTGCTCAGGCTGGGCTTGAACTTGCAATCCTCCTGCCTCAACCTCCCAGAATGCTGCGATGTCAGGTGTGTGCCAGCCCACCCACCGCTTAGTTCCAGTTTTTTAAGTGTTACTCTGCTCTAGTTCTGGGCAGAATGCCCAATTTCAGTTGGCAACTCACTGAGATAACTTTATTTGTATCTTTCTGCAGTGGATGAGAGAGCTGAGGTGGGAGAGGTTGTGTGCCTTCTCCACAGACACACATGAGCAAGTGAAAGAGCTGAGCTGCACACCTGACTCTGGAGGCTGAGTTATGCTGGAGACTGCTGTTTGTTGAATGAATAATGAGGTGGGCTTGAGGCTACAAGGCCCTCTGGTGTGGGAGAATCTGTGTAATGTCCCCAGCTTGAGCCGCCAGTGCCCCTTTCTCCAGCTGGGGGCTGGCCCTGTGCACCCTCTGGCATGTCCAGTCCTCCAGCCCAGGTCAAGAGGCGCCCTGTAGGTGACAGCAGTGCTGGTCAGAGTGGCGGGGATCAGGGACCTGGGCCCGCATGGCCCCTGCAGCACCACCTGCGCTAGTCTCTGTATTCTAGCTCCCAGGGGCTTAGGAACCCATTTTCACCTTCCTGAAGGCCCAGCACACTTGGCCAAGAGCTGAGGCCCCTGCTGCTCTAGCCAGTGGTCTGATGAGTGGGTGTAATATTGCTCTATAGTAGGGCTTGAACCGAGAGCTTTTCACTGAGCTCCATTCCTAGCCTTTTTTATTTTGAAATAGGGTCTTGCTACTATGCCTGCGCTAGACTCAGACTTTTGCTCCTCCTGCCTCAGCCTCCAAGAGCGCTGGGATGATAGGTAGGCACCAGCATGCCCCTGTGGTCCCTGGTCTGCATGGCATTGATTTCTCCCTGTTTTGTCCCAGATGCCCCTGCTGACTGTACTCACTCGGTTTCCTTCCTTAGCATGGGCTTCCCCCTGCTGCCACCAGCTTCTCAGCTTTCTTTACGAAGACCTGTGCCTCTTCTACCTTTATGTGGTCCATGGGCCGTGGCAGGGGTGGCATGGGAATGTGGGCTGGTTTCCATTCTGTTTGTTTTGTTTCTACAACAGTAGAAAAGTAAAGAGGAACTCAGCACAGAAATAATTTCTGAAATAAAAAAAAAATATTTGAAATCATAGCATCTGAAGTAGAGAATCAATTCTGGAAATATATGGAGGAAATGCAATTTGGAAAAAAACTCTGAAGTAAAAGAATTAATAGCTACCTCTAAAGAAGACACGGGTAAAAAAAAATTGAGATTAGAAATATGATGGATTCCTTGAATGAGCAATACAGGAAAGAAATAGATTGCATGAAGCAGAGTCAAAGATATATAGAAGAACTTAAAATATCAATCACGGGTCTACAAAACAATTTGACTGGAAGTAAAGACAGAGTTTCAGATCTTGAAGACACTGGTGCAGCTAGTGAAAAGGTGAAAAAAGATCTCTTAAAAACAATGAGGATGCAGGAAAAAATAATCCATCACCTGCAAGATGATACCAAGATGAACAATGTGAGACTAATAGGCATCTATGAGAAACATAGAGTCAATACAAATGATATAAAAAGAATATGGGCAGAAGTAATAGCAGAAAACCTCCCAAACATGAGGAAATGATCTAACATTCAGGTAACAGAAATGTACAGAACTCCAAATAACTTCAACCTAACTAAAAACACACAGGACATATAATAGTCAAGATCCTAGAAATCTAGCGCAAGAATAATATACTGAAAGCTGATAAAGAAGCAGATCACATTTAAAGGAAAACCCATCAGAATTATAGATGACATCTCTTCACAAACTATGAAGGCAGGGAGAGCATGGAGCAGAGTACTTCAAGTACTCTTTGAAAACAAATACCACCCCAGACTACTATACCCTGCAAAACTCTCTTTCAAGTTTGATGGAGAAGTGAAATGCTTCCATGACAAAGAACAATGAAAGAATTTCATGATGATTAAGCCATCCCTACACAGGCTACTGAAAGATGTTCTAGAGAGGGACCACAATGAACAGAATTCCACGAATAATAGAAGGAACCCACTAAATAGGGCAAACCATTAAACACAGTACAAAAAGGAGTAAACAATAGCAGGTAAATAACATAACAATCATAAGTCAATACATTTCAATTATAACTATCAATGTAAAGGGACTCAGTTCACCAATTCAGAGAAATACACTGGCACAGTGGATTAGGAAACAAAACCCAACAATATGCTGAATACAAGAAACACACTTAATTCAAAAAGACATTCATAGGCTTAAAGTCAAAGGATGGAAAAAGATACTACATTTCCCAGAACCTCAGAAAAAGGCAGGAGTAGCAATTCTGTTCTCAGCCAGTCTCAACTTCAAATCAAGAAGGATCAAATGAAACACAGAAGGCCACTATATATTGGTCAGGGGAAAAATTCAAGAGGAAGATGTAACATTCATACATATCTGTGCACTAAACACAAGAACACCTAGATATGTAAGACAAATTATAATGGACATGAAAAATCTAATATCCAAGACCATAATCTTAATAGGAGACTTTAACACCCCTTATCCCAAAAAGATAGATCAATCAGACAAAAAAAAAAAAAAAAAAAAAAAAAAAAAAAAAAAAAAAAAAAAAAAAAAAAAAAAAAAAAAAAAAAAAAAAAAAAAAAAAAAAAAGCGAAGAAGTAGCAGAACTGAACCACAGCTTGGAAAAAATGGATCTGGTGGACATATACAGAGTGTTCCACCAAACCACAGCTGAATGCACATTCTTTTCAGCTTCACACGGGTCATTTTCTAAAATAGACCACATACTGGTCCAAAGGTAATGCTTCAGTATATGCAAAAAAAACAGAAATTATCCCATGCATATTATTTGCCCATGTGTAATGAAACTGGAAATAAATGACAAAAGAAACCAGAAAATCCCGCTAAATCAAACAACATCCTACTCAGCAATCAGTGGGTCACAGATGAAATTAAAAAAGAAATTCGTCAATATCTACAATTCAATGAAAATTCAATCACAACTTATCAGAATTTATGGGATGTGATGAAAGCAGTTCTTAGAGGGAAAATCATAGCTATGAACTCACACATTAGGAAAACAGAATGGGAACAAATGAACACCCTAATGTTGCACCTCCGACATCTAGAAAAGGAAGAGCAAACCAAATCGAGAGTGCAAAGATGGGAAGAAATCATAAAGATTAGAGCAGAAATTGATTCAACTGAGATAAAGAAAACAGTAAAAAGAATCAATCAGAAAGCTGGTTCTTTGAATGACTAAATAAAATCGATAAACCCTTAGCTAACCTCATCAAAATAGGCAAAAAATTCAAATGCAAGCAATAAGGAATGAAAAAGGGTGTAATCACCACAGTCCCAGTGGACACTCAGAAGATTATCAATAGCTACTTTTAGAATCTTTATGCTCACAGAATAGAAGACACTGAAGAAATGGACAGATTCCTCAAAAGGTACAAATTACCAAAACTGAATCAAGAAGATATAACAATTCTCAATAAGCCAATAACAGCCAATGAAATACGAAACGTAATTAAAAGCCTGCTGACAAAGCAAAGTCCAGGTCTTGATGGATTCACAGCTGAATTCTACTAGAAATTTATAGAAGATATAATCCCTACACTCCACAAACTCTTCAATGAAATTGGAAAGGAAGCAGTCCTCCCAGAATCATTTCTGGAGGCAAGTATAATACTGATTCCAAAACCAGGGAAAGACACAACTGAAAAAGAGAAACTACAGGCCAGTCTCCCTCATGAACATAGATGCAAAAATCCTTAATAAAATCCTAGCAAATGGAATACAGCAAATCATCTTTAAGATAATACACCATGACCAGGTAGGATTCATTCCAGGGATGCAAGGATTGTTCAATATTCAAAAATCTATAAATGTAATATGCTATATTAATAGACTGAAGTCCAAAAACCACATGATTGTCTCAATTGATGCAGAAAAAGCTTTTGACAAAGTCCAACACTCATTCATGTTCAAAGTCCTACAGAAAATTGGAATAGATGGCCTCTACCTTAATTTGATGAAAACCATCTGTGACAACTCAACTGTTAACATAATCCTAAACAGAGAAAAACTGAAATCTTTTACGCTTAAATCAGGTTCAAAACAAGAATATCCTCTGTCACTCCTCCTATTCAACATAGTTTTGGAATCATTAGCTACAGCCATTAGAAAAGGGGGAGATATAAAAGGAATAAGAATAGGAAAAGAAGAAGTTAAATTAACATTATTTGCAGATGACATTATTATTTATTTGGAAGACCCAAAAAACGCCACCAAACAGCTACTAGAATCGATACAAAAATTCAGTAGCATAGCATGATACAAAATCAGTACTGAAAAGTCAATAGCATTCCTCTACACAGATAATAAACACATTGAGAAGAAAACTATAGAAATAATACTCTTTACAATAGCACCACAGAAGTTGAAATACCTTGGAATTTACTTAATCAAGGAAGTCAAAGATCTTTTCACAGAAAATTAGAGTATCCTAAGAAAAGAGATCATAGAGGATTTCAGAAAATGGAAACATATTCCCTGCTCCTGGATAGGAGGAACCAACATCATGAAGATGGCCATACTCCCAACATTGTTGTACAGCTTTAATGCAATCCCTGTCAAACTGCCACCAACATACCTCTTAGACCTAGAAAAAATCATTTGCAACCAGAAAAGACCTAGAATAGCAAAGACAATCCTCCCAGACAAGGCAGGAGGCTTCACAATTCCTGACTTGAAATTATACTACAAAGCCACTGTGATAAAATCAACATGGTATTGGCAACAAAACAGACCTGAGGATCATTGGAATAGATTAGCAGATGCAGAGGCCTCTACGAACACACTCAGCCACCTGGTCTTCAACAAAGGGGCCAAACACATTTACTGGAAGAAAGATAGCCTCTTCAACAAATGGTGTTGTAAAAACTGGCTTTCTACATACTGAAAACTAAAACTTGACCCAGGTCTATCACCATGCACTAAGCTGAAGTCCAATGGATTAAAGATCTAAACATTAAAACATAAACACTCAATCTCCTGAAAGAGAAAGTAGGAGGGACTCTTGAAGACATAGGGGTAGGCAAAGAGTTCATAAACAAACATGTATTCGCACAGGAATCACTTGAAAGAATTAACAACTGGGATCAACTTTTATTGAGAAGTTTCTGCACATCAAAAGAAATTATCAACAAAGTGAAAAGACAACCCACAAACTTCAAAAAAATCTTAACTAATAAACAATCAGACAAAGTTCTGCTGTCTAGAATATATAAAGAACTAAGATTTATTAGGGCCCTCAAATTTAAAGACCCAATCCAGAAATGGTCATCTGAGATGAATACAAACTTCTCAGAGGATGAAATTAAAGAAGTGAATAAATATATGAAAAAATGCTCCACATTGCTAGCCATCCATGAAATGCAAATTAAAACAACACTGTGATACCATCTCACTCCAGAAAGAATGGCTATCAGAAAGAATTCAACCAACGACAAATGTTGGAGAGGATGTGGGGAAAAGGGAACACTTCTCCACTGCTGGTGGGAATGTAGACTGGTGCAACCATTGTAGAGATCAGTATGGAGATTCCTCACAAAACTAGGACAGCTATCCCCCTACTGGGAATTTTCCTGGAGGAACTGAAAACATCATATCATAGTGATATATGTGTACCTATGTTTATAGCAGCATAATTTGTGATAGCAAAATCTTAGAAACAACCAAGATGCCCATCACATAAGGCATGGTTGAAAAAGTTGTAGTATTTCTATATAATGGAGTATTACTCAGCTATAAAGAATGATAAACTTGAAGCATTTAAGTGAAGTAAACACATGTGCAAATATCATATAGTCTCCCTAGTGTAAGAAATCAAAAGAAGAAATACAAATAGAAATGTATAACAACTAAAAAGAATTTAGTCAGATAGTTAGGGTAAACTGAACTGCATATGTTGCAGGGTAATAATCAGCTTCTCTTTTGGGTGGTTAACAACCTAAGTTCACAGATCAAAATTGGAGAAATGGAAGGGCTGCAAGGTCAGCCAACATTTTGGCCCTAGCCTTTCAAGGTCAGTGAAGACTCAGGTCATAGGAGAACGTGGATGACACAGACAAAGGATCTACAGAGTGAGGTACTGGAGTAAAGGATAAACCCTGAGGGAACTTGACTGACCTCATCAGATACAAAAGCTACATTTTTTGTTATATAGGTCTTGCTTTATCTCAGTCTTAAGAATGCAGCAGAAAAGTATAAAAATGAGGTATATAAAATAAGGCCATAATAATATGTTGACCTGCAAATGACTCTCATCAACAACTTATTCCAATAACCCACTATTATTGTTGAGTGCTGGACTGTGTTTGATTGTTTCGTTGAGTTCAGGCACCTTTAATAATTGAATGACAATGGAATGCCCATCTTTGACAGGACTAAACAAAAAAAGGAGATTCAAAGGAAGAACCATTCTGTGTTTCTATAAACAGTACAGTTAGGATAAATATGCAGTTCTTCTGTATAATTCTATGAGAAGCAAGATTTTTACTAATAGTGTTGAGACAGGATATTATGTCAGCTTCTTGTACTATGGACAACTACTAGGAAGATAACAAGGCAGAAAGTATTAATTATTGAAAGTGTACTATAATTCAGCTTTAAAAAATAAGGTAAGTATACATTCTCTAAATTCATTGATTAGAGATATCTGCTCTAACGGTCTTTGTGAGTAGAATATCAAGAATGTGCCTTGTCCAAAAACAAACCACTACAAAAACAATATGCATTGTATTAATTGTTGAATATATCCTGCTAATTTGATTTGAAACTGTCTCATTGCTATTTGTTCTTCAATTAAAAAAATTAATATCCTTGTCATCTTTTGTTTTGGAGACAGAGTTGTGAACTCACCCTGTAGCCCAGGCTGGCTCCAAATGCTCTACAGTCTTCCTGCATCAGCATCCTGAGTGCTGGATTTGCAGGTGTCTACTACCGTGCCTGGCATCTAAAGCCCAATGTCTTTAGATGAGAATTTGGAGGAATGTTTTTGGTCATGGCTCAGGCGTCTGGTGTTGAGCTGGAGTCAGACCACATGCACTGAAGCCCTAGGAGCAGGGAGTCAGGGTTAGCAGAGCACACAGGCCATAACTGCTTGAATTGCTGATGGGGACCCCACCCGCAGCCCTCCCTGTAGATACAGGCTCTTTGCACCCAGAGTTCCCTGCCTTGTCCTCCCCTCTCTGGGAGGTGGCTCATAGCTCATCCAGATCCTGGCCATCGCTGGGCCCACAGGAGGGAGGCCACTCTGGGTGCTGTCTGCTGAGTTCTCACTGCTATCCCTCTTGCTCCACAGGTGTCCCTTTGCTAGATACAGCAGGTACCACCCCCAGCTGTCCCTGGAGGCCCACATCCAGTGAGTAATCAACAAGGGATGCAGAGAAGTTGCCCATTCTACAGTGGGGTCAGCTCTACAGTGCATGCACCAGAGCGCCCTGTGAGCTAAGTGCAGGTGAGACCCCAGGAAAGAACCCTTGGCTCCTTTCCTCCTGGCTGCTTTTCTCACTTTCTCAGTAATACATCCACACCCATGTCCGTGTCTCAGGCACTGCTCCCAGGAGCAGACACAGAGGCCAAACAGTATGCCCCAGGTAGGGTCCAGGGCCCAGGCCTTACTGCTCTGAGGTCATGAAAGGCCCCATGCTCTAAGAGGAAGGAGGGATTGCACTGGCAGATGCTGGCCCTGTGCTAGAATGGTCTACACTGCCTGACCCAGGCACACTGGAGCTGTGACAGTCGAGAGTCATAGGCCTGGACTTTAGCCCCTTGCCAGAATCAAGATGGAAAATGTCCCCAAATGAGATGGCGATGGCCTTCAGAGAAGGAGCAGAGTCCAGGCTCCTGTGAAGGAGCAGTGCTGAGAGAAGGAGGAGGACTGATAGTGGGTTCTGCAATGCACAAGGAGGAGGGACACCTTTGATATCCAATGCTCACAAGTTTAAGGACAGGTTTAATGGCCTTACTGTTTCAGGGTAGTCAGTCTATGGCCAGATGGCTCCAAGGCAAGAGCATCATGGTGGAAGGACTTGGTCCTTTTGCTGCTCACATGGGGGAAAGGGACCAGGCAGCAGATAGAGACCTTAAGGCCACAGCTCTGGAACCCTACTGGGCACAAGCAGGTTGCTTTACCTGCCCATTAGACATTGCTTAATTCAGTCAAGTTGACATCAGGAATGATGGCCGCAGATGCCAAAGCCACCCCTTCTGGCCCTTCCTGGCCTTTAGGCATAGCTAAGGGGCTCTGCGTTACCCACATGAACATCTCTACCCCTTGGGGTTGGAGTCAGGTGGAAGAGCAAGGACTGGGGCAGAGGTCCTAGGGGCGGAGCAGAGGAGGATGAGAGGAGCGGGTGGCCTCTGAACTCCACCTGCCTCACCTTCCTCCTGCTTCCTGCTGTCAGGTCCTTCACTCTCTTAGCTTTGGCTCCTTTGAGCGCCTCTCTGACCCTCCTGCCCCGCCGAAAGTCTTGGTGCTCATTCAGGAAATACTTGCCAGGGCCCCACCAGACCCTGGCCCTTCTCTAGATGTTGGGGTTCCTTAGGGAGCAGCTGCCCTCCTTGGTCACTACCAGCGCTGAAAGGCACACAGTGCTGCAGTTTGGATCTAAATCGTCTCCACCACATTGCCTGTGTTGTGGTTGAGATCCTAAAGGCCCCCTATGTGTGTGGAGGAGTGCTGGATCACAGGGTGCAGTGCTCACTGGTGGACTCTGCCCTCATCCATCTCTGGCTGACAGTGCTGTGGGGAGATGGGTCTGGTTGGAGGAGGTCACAGAGTAGGGTCTGGAAGGGTCCCAAGTATACTTGTCCCATTCACTCCTCTCTTTGCTCTCTGCCTCCTGGCAGCTGCTTGCCTCCTCTGCACCACGCCTTCTCTGCCTTGGAGGTGGCCAGCGATGGCTCAAACAGCGAGCCCTGCTTTAGCTCGTGGCATCAGGTATTCTGCCTTAGATATGGAAAAGTGACTAAGATATCACGTGTCCTGAATACTGACTCCTCTTTTGGGGATTCTCCACACTTTCTGCAAAGGGGATGTCAATGAGGCCACAAGCATTTCTGTGCAGCCACGGGAGGGGCTGGCCTATGCAGCAGTGACATCCAAGGTGACCATGCTGCAGAAGCACAAAAGGCTCCACTGTCAGTGACCTGTGGGAACTGTGGAGGGGTTGGTTCCCAAGAAGAAGAGAACCAGGCTTCCGAAGAGCCCAGTACCAGATTTGCATTCTCTTCCTCTCCTGGGTTTATGTTCGGTCTCACTCCATCAGCCAATATCTGTACGCAGGCACTACAGTGCAGTGGCTGAGATGCAGTCCTTGGACTAAAGAATAACATGGGCTTGTGTTCCACATCTCTCTGGGACAAGCTGTGCAGATGTGGACAGGTAATTGAATCTGAGAAGGAATCTTTAACTTCTTATCTCAGATAAAGAACGTTTCTTATTTTGTCTGAGAGATTCTACATTTCAGAGCCCTAAGTTCTTTTGGGTGTCTCTGGTTTAATATTTGTCACAAACAGTCATGGCAGGTGGAGACGTGTTTACAGGGGAGTGCATGCCCTGGACAGTTTGCTTTCCTACTTAGCTGGACTTTTGCTTCCAATTTTACATTTGCTTGTCACGTGGATCACTTAGACTTGTAGCTAGATAAAGAAAGTGGGGACCAGAGAGAGCTCCTGACTTCCCAACAGTAGCAGAGCTGGAAGACAGTGGGGCTGGGGCTCCGAGCTCCTTGGAGCAAGGCCAGCAACTGCCTGCCCTTTCAAACCAGGCAGTTGTGAAGTCTTATCACTCAAATCAAGGTCCAGGAAGACTTTCTCTATTGACTATCAAAGAACACTGGCTAAGCTGACGTCAGTTCCCTTCCTTCTTTCTGACCCCATCTCCATAAAACATTCTGCTCGTGTGCAAAGAGCAAGGGCTCACTAGAATCCCAAACCTGGAATCTTCTGAAAGCCTCACTCAATGGGCCTCTGAACTCAGCCCTGGCTTTGCATGCAGCTAGAAGGGTTCTCATCAGGTGTCCACCCCACCTGGGAGGAAGGTGTCACAGTGGAAGGGTGCCCGTGGCCTTGTGCATCAGGGGACGCACCGCCCCTACCTTGCACTGCACAGAGTTCACATCATGAGCCTCAGGTTCAATTACACGTCCACATCACATGGCTCATCATGGAGAGACAGGGAATGCAAGTGCCTGCTTTATTAACCTCAGAACCAAATCCCAGCCACTCTCCTGTGATGCTGACCAGTAGTCATCGCCCATGGAGTGGGTGTGAATAGCAACACAGGGGTAATGGTGGCCAAAAGCCAGCCGGCGCCTAGCAGAGAGAGAAGCCATTGGACCCTGGAAAGAGGGACAGGCTCTGAGGAGGTCCATGCAGGGCTTCCATGGGTCCCATGGTGGCATCACCACAGCAGCAGGAAGGGTGAGGCCCCAAGGGAAACCTGCTCAGGATGAGCTGCACCATGACGGGCCTCTGTCACAGTGCCCGCCAGAGGTCATGTTGGGAGGCTGGCCGAGGGCCGCTGGCTGGGACACAGGGCCATGATGTCACGGCTAGGCAGTCTGTGAGGACTGAGTTGGGAGCTGTATCATGTTTCTGCCACCTGGGCATGAGGCCAGCTGGCCTGTATGAGATGGGGGACGTTCCACTTATAATTAGCTGGGTGCCTTTAAAAATTAAAAAAAAAAAAATCTTTTAATATTTCTGCCTACACTGCAGTGAGCCTCTAGGCGGCCTGCTCCTTGCTTCTCTCAGGGGTAGTAGAGATGAGTCAGGGAGATAGATCTGGAGGGCCTTGGGGAGCTGTGGGCTGGTGGGGAAGCACAAACCACGCCGACCACCCTGCAGGCACACTCGCGTTAGCCGCTATAGCTCCGTGCTCCTTCTTCCACGTGCAGCCTGAGCACGGGTTTTAGTGGAAGAGAGGTGTGTCTGCTCAGGCAGGGGCCTCTGAGCCCCAGGGTTCCTGGGGTGCAAGTCCCAGCACTAGGTGGAACCTGCATAGATTTGCTCTGGGATGCTGGGGTGTGAGCAGCGTCACATTCCCTTTATTGTTCTAAAGCAAATTTGTTCTCCACCTGCCAGCTTGGCAGAAAACCCAGCCTTAGTTATGTTTTTTGAGGGAAAATGTGGGGGGCAGATTTCTCTCTCCCCACCTTTTTCTCCTCCCCTCCTCTGGCTCATGATAGGAAATCCTTGCTCAGGGTCTGCGAGCATCACCACAAATCCTTCCCCCTCCCAACCCGTTCCAGGAGTTCAGTGCAGCGCCCACAGCCAGGGCCCTCGTGCTTTTCCTGGGTGTGCCCTGCCTTGGCCAGTCCCATTTCTAAAGCAGACTTTTCTATTGCAGGCCCCCCCAACACTGTTCCCAACCCTAGAGAATCCCTGTCCTTGTGCTTCTCTGTTTCTACCAATAGAGTGGGTCCTCTCTCAGGCAGCAAATATATCTCTTTAAACACCCTGGAAAACAAGAGGGAGGGAGAAGGAAAGAAGGAAAGGAAGGAAGGAAGGAAGGAAGGAAGGAAGGAAGGAAGGAAGGAAGGAAGGAAGGAAGGAAGGAAGGAAGGAAGGAAGGAAGGCAGGCAGGCAGGCAGGCAGGCAAGAAGGAAGGAAGGAAGGAATGGAGGAAAGGAAGGAAGGAAGAAAAAGAGGGAGGAAGAGAGAGAGAGAGAGGAAGGGAGATAACAAAAGAAGTTGTATTACATTGTTTCCTTTGCTATATGTTCAGAAAAAGAGAAAATGACTCTTAAAATACTCCTCAGGCCTCCTCTACAGAGCAAGGCAGACCCCCCTCCCATCAGTTTATCCCCATGCCAGCTAGCTGTGAGCGTGCCCTAAACTGTCTGGGTTCGCGTCTCTGGAGCAGCAGGCCATCTGGCCTGCACAGTGACAGTACCATGAGGCTTAAATGGCACGATGTGCCCCAGCACTCCTCACAGCGCTGGCCTGGAGTTGCCTCTCCAGATGTGCCCGGAGGCCAAAGGAGAAGGTGCCCACGGTTTCTCCATGCTCGAGGACAGGGCTGCAATTGATCTCAGTATGCTTAGCAGCTGGTTGGCATCCAGATGTGTTTGGTTCACCCAGCGGCTTTAAGAGGCAGTGACTCAGGAGGAGCAGAGAGTACTAAGCTACTTTGCCATGGAGTGTCCTTGGGTCATTGGGGCCATGTTGTTGGGCTATGGGAGCATGACCTGGGATCACTTGGGGGCGTGTCATTAGGCCATGGGGGCATGTCCTGGGATCAATGGAAGTGTGTCCTGGGGTCACTGGGGGCTGACCTTATTAGGAATGTGGATCTTCTGGGCTAAGGGCCCTTGTGAGCAGGTTGTCCATCCCTGACCTGGTTCGTGAACGTCTTGCTGGCTTCCCACCTGGCCTGCTTCTCTCTGCCCTCTATATGCTCCCACCAGGATGCTACCTGCCACAAGGTCTTCATCAGAGGCCAAGTCAGTGGGATCTTCTGATTTTGTTCTTTCAACTCTCAAACTGTGAGCTTAATAAACTTCTTTCCTTTATAAAGTAGTCTGCCTGAGGTACTTCATTATAGTAAGAAAAAACAGACAGATACAACAGACATCAGAGTTTCCTGGAGGACTTGTTAAACCAGAGCCTGGGCCCCATCCCAGGGTCCTGGATTCTGGAAGCCTGTAATCAGCTTCTCTCACAAGCTCCATGGTGAGGCTGCTGCTGAGTAGCTTGAGAACCACTGCTTTCTGTTGACAGTTGACTTCTGAGGATGGAGGAAGGTCAAGCATAAATGCACTTTCCTCTTGCATTTACCCAGAACCTGCTCATGACAGCTTGTGTGGAAGCAGCGTTTGCAGGTGGAATTGAGTGAAGTTGAGATCTTTTTGGGCTGGTGTGAGTCCTAAGTCCATTAAGCTGGTGGCTTAGTCAGAGGAGGCAAGTCTGGGATACAAACAGACACACAGGGAGGGGAAAGAGGTTGGAGAGAGGCATCACTCAGCTGAGGGACGAATCCTGGAAGACAGGCAAGGAGCATGGGACAGAGTTTCCTAAGAGCATAGAGGGACCCAGTCCTACCAATACCAATTTCAAATTTCCAGCCTCTACCATTGTTTTGAAGGAAATTTCTGTTATTGTGAATCATCTTGGTTTGTGAAAAATTCATTTGCAGCAGAAAGTTAGGGAGCTAATAATTCCCCACCCCTCATAAAACCTTAACCCAGAGATTTTGGCCTTTCTCTCCTTCGCTGAGGAACTGTGCTGAGCCCTAGAAGCCATGTGGAGCAGCAGAGTCCCTGGAGGGAGGCCACTCCTCCTGGCCTGGGGTCCAGGCCACTCCCAGCCACACTTCCCACATGGTCCCCCTGACTTGGCCACTCCCCTAAGAGTACTTCTCCAGAGCTGAACAAGTGTCCCAGTTTCTGATTCTGAGGTTCTATTCTTATAACTTGAATGTGGTCCTGGAATTCAAAATCTTAATAGATTTCTCAAGTTATTAGTGGATAACCAAAGACTTCATTTAATAAAATAGATCGAAGGAAGTGAGATACATACAACTTTGAGGTGGGTGAATCACATCCTTGACTCTAACCCAAGGGCTCTAAGCTTTATTTTTGTGACATGGATCCTTTGGCAACTTTATGAAGCTTGTGTTCCTATCTTAGAATAAAATATAGCGCTAGAAGAATACATGGGGTTACTAAGAAAGCCAGTTGCATGGAAATATGGCATTAAGAGTATTTAAAAGTTCAGCAAGTGGTACTTTATTAGCTATCACATGACAAAGGTTAGCAGTGGGTCTAAAATAATTATTTTACTTTCCAAGGGGTGCTGAGTCTTGTTAGATGCTACAATAACTGTGCAGACACAGCGCGGTTCACCCCAAGTTGCGCATTACTACAAAAGCCTCCTTCAAAGTGTCTCCGCAGCTAGGCAGCATGCACATCTTAACAAGGAGCCAGGGGGGCCTGACCTCTGATGGAGGATCAGGATGAGATGGGGGTACTGAGGATTCCTCTAGTGCGGCCTGCATGAGAGCTGCAGAGCCCTGCACTCAGCCGTCTGGCAAAACATTGCTGAGTGTGGTGCCTCCCGAGCGAGCTATCAGAGCCCAGGAGCAAGGGAGGACAGTAGGACCCTGCAAAGTCTCTGCAGCTTACACCCTGGTCTGGTGGTGACCTTAGTGGTGAGGCCAGGCAGGAGGCTGGCATGGCACTGGCTGAGCTTTGGTCATTCCTTGACCTGGCCTGGCCTTGCCAGGGTGAGCTCAGGGTGGTGCAGGATGGACAGCAGGCAAGCTAATTCCCACCATGCTGTCCCTGCTGTGGTCCTAGTGAAGCCCCATTTTGCCGCCTGCACATGTGTTCTTAGACCACTGGGAGAGTTGTCTGCAAAACCAAAGGGCGCCCTCCAGTACCCCCCACCTCCTATCTCTTTGAGGTTAGAGCCAGCTTCATAGGACCCTGGGGACACATTCCCTCTGCATGAGAGCTGCAGAAGAAACTGTAGCTTTGGAATTTTCCTGCTGCTCTCCAAGGTCTAGTGATAACAGTCCAGCCAGCTGTGACTGTCTGCCCAGAGCTGGATGTGGTCCTGTGCTGTGGCTCCTGCCACACGAAACCCGGGGTTCCTCAAAGTAGCTGCCACTCTATCTACACCCCGACCATGGCACCAGATACAGGAAAGCAAGGCACTGAAGGTCAAGGGTTTTTTCTGAGTTTGGTCAGGTTTTATCAACTGCTAATTTTGTGACCTTAGCCAGGGGCCTCAGTCTGAGCCTCAGTTTCCTCACAGGGACAGCAGAGGTGGACAGAAGAAGAGAAAAAGGGGAAAAGGAGGCTGCCCTCCATGGACCATATACTTCCTGAGTGTTGATTTCTGGCTGCAACTGCCTCACGCAAGGCTCTTTTCTGCCCGAGTCACCAAGCACA
Organism: Ctenomys sociabilis; assembly: GCA_004027165.1. Taxonomy (NCBI): domain Eukaryota; kingdom Metazoa; phylum Chordata; class Mammalia; order Rodentia; family Ctenomyidae; genus Ctenomys; species Ctenomys sociabilis. Next base: position 26,532 of record PVKA01004245.1, read on the forward strand.
CAGCCCTGTGCCTCTGTGAGCCCCAATGTAGCCCATGTACAAAACCATGGTTTTAATGTTGGTGAGGGGAGGAGAGGAAGGGCTTACATGATGCAGGTTTGATCATCCTCAGAAGGGGGGCCAGCACTCAGGTGTCCATGCAACTTCCCCACCTCCCCACCACAGAGGCACGCTGGGCCCTGACCTGACGCACCCAGTCCCACCCTGCCTGTGGATCCTCTCACCGGATCTGCGTTGTCACCTCTCTCATCCACTCATCTGCTCAAGGCAATGATACACCCCTTTCTTACATCTTCTAGGTGAACTTTCTGATCTTCACAGTTCTTACCTGCTCCAAGACATTTCCCCCCCAAAGACTTTCATTCTTCCAAGTGGACTGCTTTTGTCCTTCATGTTAATAACAACAATCAAGCCAGATGAGAACAACACGATGTAACATAAAAGTATTTTGGAAATATGAGAGGTGGTGCACATTCACCCATGGGCTGGTTCTTTCTAGCTCCTTTCTCAAGACACTAGGCTTTTCAGATTTTCTGTGTTGCTCTTGACACATGGTCTCACCATACAGTTCAGGCTCCAACTCTAGCAATTCCCCTGCTGCCTCAGCCTCCCGAGGGCTGCAGATATGGGCGTGCACCATCATACTGGGCTTACTTTTGAGTTGTGTTTGCTTGCTGCCTGATCTGAACTTGGGCAGCTCAAATCCTGTGCAGCCTTCCTGTTCTGGCCTCAGCTGACACCTGCTCCTGAAAGCCTTCAGCCTCTGTCTGTCTGAGCTGCTGGTTCCCATGGGTAGCTCTGTGGCTGCACAGATCTGCTGCAGCCCCTTGCCTCCTTGCCTTTCTCCCTGGCTTCTGGAGGGCATCTGTCCTCTTGGACTTCTGCTAGGCTCAGCTCATTGCTGCTCCCTTCCAGAAGCATGTGGATTCCAGAAGTCCACAAAGTTCCCTTTGTGTCTGAATAAGTTTGTATAAAGCAGAAGGAAAGGGACTTTGGGCCCCATGATGGGTCATGTCCACAGTGGCACTGGATTTTTTAAGCACAGAGACATCCCATGCATCGCAAACCGCAGGCAGAATGGGATGTCCACTCCACAGGAATGGCATGAAACAGTATGTTAGGGCCGAGAGAAGGGGGAGCTCAGAGGTGTCAAATCTAGAGGCAAAGGAGAGGGGTCACACTCCCAGAGACAGACTTGACAGTGACAGCAGACAATAGCTTTGAAAGCCTTTGCTACTGCCAAAGGCCAGTGAGGCCCAGGACAGCTTTGGGAGGACCCACAATTCTCAGGTGTGCCCTAGGGATTAAGGGCCTGCACATTCCTATGCAAAACACACCTCAAGTCTCCCCATCATTTCCCCAGCCCAGTGGTTGGACCCTGGCAGTTGCTTTCTCTCTGCAGCTACTCCTGAGCCCTCAGGAGCCTGACAGTGGATCACTGGCTAGAAGAGCCAGGAGGGCTTCTCTGTGCCCAGGCTGGGTTGCTGTAGGTGCACACATCCCTGTGAGTACACTGAAGTGAACCCCACACACCCAAGATGCTGTGTTGCCTGGGTCCCTGACTGCAGCACAAGGGAATGTCTGCGACACCCTAGGGGTGGAGTGTCTCCTGGGTGAGCCCTTCTTCCTCCCAGCAGACCCTTGGCAGCCTGTCTCAAGGCTGGCTTAGTGCAGCCCTGCCCAGCAGAGGGCCAAGGAGGACTTTGATGTTACTGATGACGGCTTTTCTTTGTGTTGTGAGTGACCTCCGGTCAGCTCCTTTGGAGAGGAGTTCACAGGCTAAGAAGGCAGGAAGGCGTGGGAATGCATGAGAGGTGAGAGCTGAGGGGGGAGGGGAGAAGTGTACCGAGGGGACAGGCGTGCCTTTGTGGTCATCTGCAGCGGTGCTGAGACATCTCTGCCTGAGCCAGAGGCTGTGAGACCCCCAGCTCGTCATTACTGACAGGCTTTCCCAGAAGCGTGGCCACACAGATGTTAATAACAATATTCCAGTGTTGCCGTGTTCCAGCTGCTATAAAGCTGGCTGTCTTTTTTTTTTTGTTTTTTTTTTGTTTTTTTTTTTTGCCAAAATGAGGGTTTGGGACGACACAGCCAGTGTCCCCTCTTTCCTTTCTGATTCTCATCTGAGAAAAAGAGTGAGGGCAGCAACACCAAATTTTCATCTTTGTGGCTGGAATAAGTGATCAGAATGAAAGCCCAGGAGGGCTGTTGGTTCCCCAGGCCCCTCGCTGAACCTTAGATCAAAGGACCTTTGGACCCCAGGGAGCCACACAGAGATCCAGCAAAAGGCAGAGAGGCGAACTCCCCCTCAGGCCTTGGCAGGCCAGTGCCAGCCTTGGGGAAGTGATGGGCTCTGGTTACTCAGCCAGGACAGTCACCCTGTGTTTTAGCCACTGTATCAGTGATGGAACAAGACACATGGCACAGCCAAGAAGGACAGGCTTATCTTAGTACACGGCTGGTAGGGTGTAGTCCATGGGCAGCAGGTGCCAAGGCGGGGTGGCCTGGTGCAGCAGAAGCTGCTCATGGCATGGTGGACAGGAAGCAGGGGCAGGCAGAGGGAGAGAGATAGATCCTTCCGGGTCAGGCCTACAGTCACTCACCCATTCCAGTTAGACTCCATGTCCTGAGTAAGCAAGCCGTCGGGTCCTGGATCCAACACCTTTCGATTTAGTATGGCTCTTGGGGACCTCTAGATCTATACCATGACACCCTCTCCTCCCAGGGCATAGTGAGTGGAGCACAAGGGGCCAGCTGTGCTCAGGGAGTTCTCTCTAGCCCCCCAAAGCAGCAGGGAAGAGCAGGCTGTCTCTCTCAGATGCTCTCTGGGCTTTGGTCAGAAGCAGCCCACCACGTTGGTGGGATGTGTGTCCCTTCACAGGAGTCTACCCTCGGCCACGATAGCCAGCCCTTTCGGGAAGCTGCTTTGCTCACACAAACTTGACACCTTCAGGTGTCCTCCTTGGGCTGTGGAGGGCAGGGCAACTTATGTCAGTTAAGGCATTTTTTTTTTTTTTTTTTTGTCTTTTTGAGACAGGGTCTCACTATGCAGTTCAGGCTGGTCTCGAACTCACAACAATCCTCCTGCCTCAGCCTCCCGAGTGCTGGGATTACAGGCATGCGCCACCACGCCCGGCTAGTTAAGGCATTTTTAAGGGCACACTGTGAAGGGGCCAAGTCACCCCATCTCCTGGGTCTTGTCTCATATCTCATTAACAGGGTTGCCAAATGTAACCCCAGGAGGTGAGTGGACTGCCAGGTGGGAGCGAGGACAGATTGTCCAGGAACCCACTGCATGCGGCAAAGCCTTGTAGTGGCTCTTATTTTCTTCTTCTTCCCCCTCCCCTTTTTCCTCTCTGTCTCCTCCCGCCTCTCCACCCTTTCAGCCCTTGTGGCCCTTCCTGGATTAATGACCCCACATGGACTTCTTGAGCAAAACAACAGTCAGAAATCACCCTGCCTCTCTGACAGCCCATTCCACCCCTTCACATCCTTATGTCCTGGGCGGCCACCCCCACGTGCCACTCAGACCACTGAGTGACTTCCTGCTCCTGCCCTTGTCTGTCAGGTCCTGTGTTGTTAGCACTTCTTGGCAGTCTCTTGATGGCTGCCTTGGGAGGGAAACGGCAACACAGCTTCACAGGAAAAACGTGGCTGTCCGGGCCAGGCTGGCCTGCGCACAACTCCCATGTGGCCACTTAATCCCTCTGTGACTCTGCTCCTGTCACTTGGCCTCCTGGAACCTCAGCTCCTCATCTGCAGAATAAATAACAAGCCAGTGCCAGTGATGAAGTATGGAGCTGCTGGGAACAGCAGCAGGTCCTGGTGTGCCTTGTCCCTGAGGCCTGGGGGTGGGGGTGGGGATGAAGTTAGGAAGAGCCTGCTGTGGCTCCCTGCAGTTTATGCTCCTTTGCTTTCTGATAGGCACTGGCCTAACCAGGGGCTGAGCGCACAGCAGCCCTGAAGCACTGCTCCACACAGCCAGCCCTTCCCAGCCTCTTCATTCTGCTCTCAAATCAACCTGCCTGTCTTTTACCTGAGCTGAGCCCATTACCTGGTGGCTGCTCCTTCAGGACAGTTTGAAAATCCCCTCTCAGGGCTCCCTTCCAGGCTACCCACTCCCAAACTGCCCTAGTTGAAAATGGATGGTTTGTGCACTCAGGTTGCCAGGGTGGGATAGCAGGATTTACAGTTACAGGATGCAGGAGCCAGGAGTCCAGAGCACAGCCAGTGGTAGGTCCTGTGGCCCTTGTGATTTGAGCTAGGATCCCACCCAGTAAGTGACTCTGAGTGCCTTTGTCCTTCCAGACTTTGGAGCCTGGATGGAGACTCAGGCAGACATGAGCCCTGTTCAGAGGGTCAGAGACCATGTCCTAGTGGGAAAAGGAACGCCCCCTGCGGGGCTGTCACTTGGGATTGTTGATGCCAGCAACAGTGCATGTATCAGAAGATAGTGAGTAGTTTTCAAGATTGATGGAAGCCAAGTTTGGGAAATGCACGTAGCCCAGGGAGTTAGGCCCCAGGTGAAGGCCCCAGCAGGGAGCACTTGCTAGCATGTGTCCCTCAAGTCACCTTGACTAGCACCTTATGTCCTCAGGCTGCTGGCTGAGCCTTGCTGCTCCGCTTTTCTTGGTGTCACAGTATTGCTTGCTGAAGTCACAGCCCAGGTATGGATTCCCCCAGGGGTATCACCTTCTCAGGATGTGTCCCTAGGTTCCAGGGAGTGAACCCCAGGGATGGCCCTCTTTGGTTGTATAGGTCCTATCATAGGAAGTTCCTTCTAAACACCTTGCTTACCTCTAAAGCTTGGGAATGACAAAGAAGCATTGGACCAAACAATTCAGATCCCCAATTCCTTCTTTTGTGAAGGGGGGTTTAAGACAACCAACCTCCACACTTCTCGCCAGCTTACTGTGAAGATTAATAATGCAGAAACACAGAAAGTTATACAATGGTGTATCACAGAAGCAGTTGTGGGAATATTTTCTCCTAGTAGCTGATAAGTCACAGCAAAAGTAAACCAAAGCCTAATCTAGTCTGAATCTGAAGGTAGGAGAAGACTTGGAGAAGGCACCAGAAGATAAGCAGAAGGAGCGAACAGGCTCCTACTCATTTTTCCTGTTCCATTCAGGCCTTGAAAAATGGGATGAGATCAGCTCCTACAGGCCATGACAAGCTGCAGTACCAATCTGAAGAGTAATCCACCTGAAAGCTATCATGGACGCACCCAGAAGAGCGCTGAGGCAAATATTCAGGCACTGCGTGGCCTGTAAGTCAACACTTTCTGTTAGCCACCAGTGTGCTGATCCAGTGCTTGCCCATGTGCTTCCATAGTGGCCATTTTACAGAAGAGAAAGCAAATCTGAAACTGCACCTCCAGGGTTGGGTAGAGCTCCATCTCAGCCCCATGGAGTCAAACTAGAAACAAATTGAATCCCAGATCTACTGTGTGGTCTCCAGTAGCGCCTGTCTAGGGGATTCTTGCCTGCAGACAGAACCAAGCTCCTGTCTGATTCTGCTGTCCCTGCTCACCCCAGGGTCACAGGGACAGGCTCATCTGCTAGTGATTCTGTGAACAGCTGAACTCGTGGCCTTTCACACTGAAAGTCTCTTGGAAAATTACTTGTACTTCTCTGGGGTCATGCTTTCACCTCTGATCAAAACTGAATAATGAAAGGACACACCACTTAAAAAGCTAGAAAATCACCCGACTGTTGACCTGCCAAGAGCCCAGCTAGTCGGAGCCAGAACTTACAATACCACGTCAGGCTGCACGCACCCTGGAGGATGCCTGATAAGAGGCCAGGATGAGGGGCCACAGGGACAGGACCGAGAACAATAGCTTGGCGGTGCCCCCCAGCCTTCCCCACTCTCCTAAATCAATGTCTTCCCCTTCCGCAGGCTCTGCTCTGCCCTCCACCCACCCGCTTAGCTAATTACCTTTGGGACTTGGCTGCAGCGTGGCTCCCTCCTCAGTGCACTGGCTTTGGGCTGGACCATTAATTCCTCACTCACCCAGCAAGGGCCACTGGACACAGAGTGTGGCCAGGCACAGAGACTCTGTGAACAGCCAGGCACCGTCGCTGGCCTCCTGGAGCCCAGAATTCACTGTGAGGATGGAAATGTTCCATTTGTGTATGACCTCACCCAGCCTCCATGGCCTTGGACAACTCAGTAGTGCAAGGGAAGACCTGAAGGGCGAAGGTGTGTGTGATTTCAGTTAAAGGAAGCACATGTGGTTGGTGGCTGTGGATGGCAACCGGCAGTCCCAAGGTGAATGGCTGACGGAAGGGCTGGTCTCTCACAAGCTGCACCTCACTCAGCAGAACACTCCAGGTCCCTTCCTCCACGGGCTGTTTCTTAGTTTTTAAAAGGAATTTTAAAAAATGAATCATTTAATTTTTTTATCTGATGTACATTCTTGTTCATTGTTGGCTAATTTTAAAGAAACCATAGATATCACCATCCAGTTGTTCAGGAATTTGATCAATACTCAAGTTTTTCTGTAGTTTATGTAAGCAGGGAGGCATTGCACATATACATTGATTGCTGGCCCACGGAAGAGCTGGAGTGACTGTTTTAACATGCTGATGTCGAACTTTGTGAACACCTTAATGTCTCTGTTGGGCTATTGGGGTGGGTACTAAGTTGATGTTTTATTTTATTTTATTATTATTATTTTTAATGTATTTGGTTGTTGCAGGGTCTCACTGTGCAGCCTGGGTTCATAGTGATCTCCCTGCTTTTAGTCTCCTCAGTGCTGGCATTACAGGTGTGCGTCACTATGCCCAGACTCTAGCCGGTTCAGCCCACCTTGGGGGCGTGGCTGGCACAGCATGTGGCACCGGGGATCGAGCGGCGGCCCCTTCGCTTGCCTAATCTTGCCTGAGCAATCTTGCTGGCCCCCCTGAGATGATTTAGAATTCATTTCATTCTAAAATATTTTGATGAATGTCATTAGATGTTTTTATGATTAGTTCCCAAATACAGAGGTTCAGTGTCAACTTTATTATTGTAAATTAGCAATCCTTTGTGATGTATGCTTCTTATTCCTTTTTTTTTTTTTTTAACATTTTTCATTCTTTCCTCACTCCCTTCTCTTGTTCCCCTCTCTGTCTGAACATTTTCTTCATATTTCAAAATACATTTTGGTCCTTATGTAAACTTTCAGTTTTTCACATCAGAAAACAATGTGGTGTTCACACACATGTGTCTTATTTATTTTACTTGAAAGTATGGACTCCTCAAGAAGCATCTTCCTAAAAATATCTCAAACATATCCTTTTTATGGCAAAGTAGTACTCCATTGTATTAAGAAAACCCCGTATCTTCTTTATGCATTTGCCAGTTGATGAGCACTTGGGCTGTTTTTAAGACTAGGCCATTGCAAATCATGCCACTATAAACACAGTAGTGCACATGTCACTGTGGTACGATGTTTTCAATTCTTTTAGGGAGATACCGAGAAGGGGAAATGCTGGGTCAGGTACCTCTAGTCCTAGTTTTTTGAAGACTCTCCACACTGATTTCCATAGTGATTGCAGCATGCCACCGTCCCAGCAGCAGTGGAGCTGGAGTCCTTCTCTCCACAGCCCCTCCCGCATTTGTTTCAGTTGATCTCTGGGTGACACCCATTCCTCAGGGACTGAGATGGGATCTCGGTGTTGCTTTAATTTGCGTGTCTCAAATGACCAGTGATGTAGAACATTTTACATGTATTTCTTTGCTGTTTGTATTTCTTGACCTGAGAAGTGTGTATTCACCACAGTTGCCCATCTCTGGACTGGGTCTTTACATTCAGGAGGGGTGAATTTTTTGAGTTCTTTATATATCTGAGATGGCAGCTTTGCCTGAGGACCAGCTGGCTGACATTTCCCCACACTGGGGTTGTCTCCCCACTGCGTGGGTGGCTTCTCTTGCTGTGCAAAGCTGTTTACTAAGATGAGGTCCCAGGTGACAGTTCTCCCTGGCAATTCATGTGTGGCTGGGGTTTTATTCACAGTCTTTGCCTTCCCCAATGCCTTCAAGAATTTTACCTCTTCTATATTCTGGTAGATTTAATGTTTCTATTTTAATATTTAGATCTTTGATCTATTCCTAATTCAGTTTAGTGCATGGTGAGAGATATGGGTCCAAATCCTTTACGACTATTGAGGTTGAATTTTCATGCATTTGCTTTTCCTTTTCTAAAATTACTTATTGCTACCTTTCCTGCATTTTTTTTGCATTACTGCTCATATTTTTCTGATTGATTTATAAGAGCTTTTTGTATATTCTTATTTAGCCATTTCTTGAATTTTATACATTAAAATATGTGCCTCTTATTATGAAAAAGAATTTAAAGAGTGCATGGTAATATTAAAACTTATTTAAGTTAGGATTTTGTTGTTGCTTGTTTTGGTGATAATAGGGATCAAACTTAGCCCCTTGCGCTTGCCAGGCAAGCATTTATTCCACTGAGCTATCTCCCTGACCCATTAGCATTGTTTTTCACAAAGAGAGGTTTAGAGTTATTTAGGAGAGAAAAAAATTCAACTTAAGAATTTAGAGTAGTAGCTGGTTATGGTGGCACATACCTGTAATCACACCACTAGGAGGCTGAAGCAAGAGGATTACTGTGAGATCAAGGTCAGCCTATGGTACATAGTGAGTTCAAGGCCAGTCTGGAATATATAACCATTAAAATCTCACTAAATAAATAAATAAGATAACATAAAAGGAACCTAGGATAATCGAGTTCTCAGATTTGAGTTTAAGTTTCCTGAAAGGCAAGAGAAAAACTATTGGTGGACCTGGGTTTTAAATAGTTGAATAAAACCTGCCAGTGTCTATGGAGGAGCCTACAGTGAAGTCCAAGCCCCTAGAGCTCTCTGCTTTGCAGAGTGCCTTCCAGAGAAGCAGAGAAGCATCCTGGGGCCACAGCTCCCAGAGCGTCTTGGACAGAGCAGTGTGATGGATGCCACTCCAGGACCTCCAACTAAGGGGCAGAGGGTGGGTGAGGGTGCCTGGACGGCAGAGTTGGGACTCTTGAGCTCTGCTGCACTGGGGCTGGCCTTCCGGGACACCATAACCTCTGAGACTGGCAGGTCAAGTTCTGGACCTGCAAAGCCAGGACTCCTCCTCTGCGAGGCCGTGCCCTGTGCTTTCACCTTGGCTTGGACTGGGCATCCACAGCCTCAGGGCCCATGTCCCACCTGGGGCCTCCTTCACCCCTTCACAGGGCTCTGCACTCCTCCCCTGGAAGCTCTCTGATCTTCTCCTTGAGGTGCCTGGAAACCTCTTCAACGCCATGTCCACCACCTGATTGCTCTGAGAATGCGTTCTTTCATGGCCACTTCAGGGATGGTCCTTTGCCCTTGATGGTGAAGCACTCCAGAGCTAGAGGCAGGCTCTTCCCGGCCTCTGAGGCCTGCCCACCTGAGTGAGGGTCCCTCTACTCGCTTGCCAGCCTCTGACCTCCTGGTCCCTGAACACACAGCCACCTTGCTCCTGGCGGTCCCTTCCCTGTCCTGGACTTTGTGTGGTGGCTCCCCAGACTCTGCTCCCACGCTGTAGCCCCCCCCCCAGCCTCATTATTTCTAAATCACCCCTAATTTTCAGGTTAAAAATTCAAATATTCCCTTCTCTTCCCGTGAACTCTCATGCTTGCCACCTGCTTCCCCAGTTCCTTGTCCTGTACAATCTCCCCCACAGCCTGCACTGCAGACTCTGTTCTAATCCACTGGCTCTCACTGAAAAACTCCTCTCTGAAGGCAGCCAGCAGTTATTCTTACTTTGCTTCTCTGATTGTAAACTCCAGATTTCATTCTGGGAGGCAACAGGTGGAGTTAGGATGCTAGCCTTTCTTGAATCTAGGGGCTGCTAAAGTTGGAACAGGACGTGGATGCTAAGAGACTTTCAAGAAATTGTCCCCTTCTTTGGAGTTTATCAAAGGGACTTCTGACACCACAGTGCAGGCAGCAGGTACCCTTTAGAGCTCTTCTCTGCTTCCTGCCTAGCATTTGGATGTTTTGGCTGACATCCCAACATCCATCTTGCATCACAAATTGACTTTGAGGCTGGAAATTATCCATAAGGAACAAAAATGAAAAAGATGAAAGCAGCCATAGTTCTTGAAGACAAACCACTGCTACATGAGCTACTTCCAGTTTCCTTTGGGGAAAACAGAACTAAACTTTACCTTGTTAATCTTTTTCTTCTTTCTGGTTATTTTACCTACAACCAATTGTAGTTCCTAATACACAACATCTGACCTCCACACACATTGCTGTAATATTTGCCCAATTTCCTCTCACCCAGACCCCAGATGGACAAAACACATGCTTCCTTGTCCCAGCAGTGTGCCTTTGTACTGCTGGGAAAGAAACGACAAAACAAGGTAGAGCGACATCACAGTGAGTTCATCATTCATGCCTAGAAGCAAGTGTTCCCACTGGCCCCGGGGAGCCTTGCCCACCCATCCTACCTCCTGTCTTTGGTGGTGACCACTGTCAACTGGCCTCTCTTCCGAGGCTTCTGCGAGGACCTCAGCTATCTTCTTGTCCCTGCCTCATGTGTTTTGTTTGTCTTCATTCCTCCTCTGCCCCAGGACACCTGTGCTCTGCTGTTGCTTTGATTTATGTGGGTCTCTGTCATTGCAACAGACTCTGAGAATCAACCCAAACAACAGCAACAAGTAGCATTTGTTGCGACCCTCTGGCCTCACAGGTTTCTTCTGTATCATTGAGTCTATTTCTGAGAGCAGAATGTGTTTGACAAAGAAAGGAAGACAGAGAAAAGGAAGGAAGGAAGGAAAGGGAGAGAGCAAGAAAGAAACTCTACTTTTAGCTCATCACACACACACAAAATTTAACGTGGAGTGAAGAACAAGTCTAAAAATCACGGCTGAATTTCAACACTGGTTCTAGGAGAAAACATAGGAAATTACCTGGCAACTGTGGGGACAGAGAATTCTCCCTAAAAAAGATTGGTTCAGTTGAATTTCCTTAGATTTTAAAACCTCTACTTATTAAAAAAAATATTACTAAGAAAACAGAGTGAGTACAGCTTGGGAGGAAATACCCATGACATCTGCCTCCAGCAAAGGTTTTCTACCCATAATAGTTTGAGAATTTGTACAAGGTCATTGGACAATTCCACCCAATTAAAAGTGTCAAAAGGCTTGAGTATTTCTTTACAAGGAAGATATTTATATAACCCATATGCACATGAAAACTTTTAGAATAATTAGTTGCAAGCAAATAGGTAGCCAGGATTCCAAAAAACACTATGTACCCCAAAAGGATCAACACCACCAGAGACAGCAGAAGTAGATCTACTAGTGCTCAAACATTGAATAGAAAAAGGTATCTACACTTTGCAGACCTCTATGGCAGTTTCCTACAAAATCAAATCAATATCCATCTGTTATGTAGAAGCCCACCCAAGAGAAATTAAAACACAGCGAAGGCATAAAAAATGGTGCTGCTCACAGCACCATAGATCGCCTGGAAGCCATCCTGCTACTTTGAACACATTTATCCCATCATTCCTGCCCTTTTCAGAGTCCAGAGTGCTAACCGTTGCATGATGGAACCTCCCCTGTTCCTGCCCTTTTCTGAGGCAGCTCTGGAAGTCTTTCTTCCTAATGTTTTTAATTGCACTGTCATGGCTGCCCTGATGTCCTGAATCTATTCAAAGTATGTCTATTGTGGGTCATTTTGACACTGAAGAAGAGCCAGAAGTCACCCTGTAGCAGACCTGCAAGGTGGCCGAGGCCACCACACCACACTTTCCGAGCCTGTCTTTCTATTGGATGGCATTTGTCAGCGTGACAATTTTCAATTACACCTCAGAAAGACACTCGGGAAAGCAGCCTCCAGAGCTGCTGCAGAAAGTGAAAGGGACAGTGGGATGAGTGTGAGGGTCGGGGGTGCGTGGGGGCAACTCATGGCAATGTGTCTTTTGTTAAATAATTTTTTTAACTTAAGCCTCCACAGTATTTTGATCACATCTCATGTACTAAGAAAGATGCGCAAACATTCCCTAGCAGCTCCATTTTAAGTGGAAAAATAGGGCCGCAACCTACCCAAGGGCGTCAGCCATGAGAGAACACCGAAATCAGGAGATTCATCTGCAGAGAGCACCGGGCGACAGCGCTGAGGGGCCTCAGGGACGCAGAGCAAGGAGTGAGTCAGGGAGCCGGGGTGGGGTGGGTCCATTCGGATGGAGCTCAATCCAAAGTGACCCCACTGTGAGAGCAGAGGTAGGGGACGAGCAGGACTCTGGGGTGGGCTGGCTGAGAGGCGGGAGGACACGTGCTTCCCTGGCAGGGGACGTGGGTCCCATCTCTGCTTTGCCAAAATCAGTTAAACTGCACGTCTAGGGTGTGAATCTTTGAGACATATATACTTTATCAATTCATTGTTGCCATTATTGGCACGGGTTTACGGTCCGTGGTGTTTATAGCCAGGGCAGGAAGGGGCGCACGCAATGTGCATGTCTGGATGCATTGCTTCCGCTTCCGTGCCCTCCACCCACCCCACCACTAGATCCGATGTCTCCATTTTCATCATCACTGCCAGCTTTTACTTCATGTTTGTGGCATATAATATTTCCGGTCTTCATTGTGGGCACTTAGGAGAGGCTCAGGATGCATCTGAAATCTTTTTCTGTCCCTGTTCCCCTGCCCCACCCTTGGTCTCTCGTGCTAGTTCCACTTGCAAGAGCTCTCTCTCCCTCTTTCCTGAATCAGTCTTGTATTTTGCTCTTTGTGTGTATTTTGCCCTACTCAAATGAGAGAAACCCTTCCATCTGATTTATTTCACATACGTTACATTTTTAAGGTGCACCCACCTTCCTGCAAGGTCTCGAGCGTCTTCTTCTTTGTGGTGGAGGAAAACCCCGTGTTGTACACAGACCATGTTTTCTTTACCTGTTCACCTGCAGGCAGACACAGAGGCTGCTCCCAAGATCCTGCGGCCTCCAGGGCAGGGCCTTTGCAGTGTTCCCGCTTCTCCAGCATGCCCTCCCCATCACCTCGCTCAGTCCTGGGCCATCTGTAGGTCTTAGGGTGCTTGCCACACAGTTCCCTCGGTGCAGAGCCAGCTGCTGGGTGCATACTCCATCTGTGGTGACCTGGCCAGTGCCTCCTTCTCAGGCCACATTCAGGATCCTCTCAGGGAGAAGCTGAATGTGCCGTTGCCTCTACCTGGTCCCTGGTGCCGGCGGCTCCTTTTGGATCATGCATAGGTGATCCCCAGCTGCTCCTGAGTGTGGTGTCACCACACTCAGAAGCACCGTTTGATTACTACTATTGCCTCTGACCTCGAGATCCAGCCCTATAGTCTCTCCTCTCTTCTTGCTTCTAGCTGGTCTCTGCTGCCAACCGTGTATCCCTGGTTCCTTTTCATACTCCATCCCCGGCTAGGTCCCCATGTGCAGGCTGACTGGACTCATCCCTGATGACTTGCTGGAGGGTGGACATCCTCTAGGGGATTGGTCCGCTGGCCCCAGGTGGCTGCCTTGATACCGTGGCCCTGCATGCTGGAGGCCAACTGGACAACACTGGCTTCCCGCTCTGCCGCGAGCCTCCTGCGGGACAGCTGTCCTATCTGTGTTTGTGGTCTGCAGTGGTCAGCGAGCCGCAGACCACCCAGCTGCAGGCCTGTTTCTCATTTGCCTGTCATGGGACAGCCTGTCCACCTCACTGCTGAGGAAGGCCAGATGCCTGGGAGGACCTGCGGGCCAAAAGCAAAGCCAGGCTTTCTGGCTTTTCTTCTTGGCCTTGAGTTTTTGCTCACTTGTAGAAAGAAGCTGGAGACCAGGACAATTATAGCGTTGTGAGACCTGCAGAGAAGCAAGAAGAAGCAGCACAAGAGCCACTAGATTCGAGGGAGAGAAACAGCCGTGGACATCAAGAAACCAGACACTCCCTCTGTAAGGCAAGATGGTGACCCAAGATGGTGGCAGTGGGTGCTCTGGTTCCCCCAGGATGATATCTTTAGGGCTACAAGCCAGGCGCACTGGTACCTTAAAGCTGCAAGTAGTTTGCTTCCCCATTGGGCAGCAGCAGAGAATTCATCCAGGGAGCCAAGCTGATCTTTTGTTTAGTAAAAGCACCGAATAGCAGAAAGCGTAAAGGTTGCATGAGCATCCTGTTCTCTAGTGGAGACATGGAACTGCACAGCTCCATGGAACAGCTAAGCTATGCTGCATTCCAATGAAAACAAGCTGCATCTCTGGAAAGTATTATGTGTCTGAGGGGACTGGAAACTTGGACTTCGGGACATTGCTGTTGGGAACTGGCCCTTGACACAGCAGAGGCAAGATTGACATGGGCATGGCAGGTGCACCACAGGCAGTGACGTTGTGTATGTGTTGTACGAAGCCCTTCTGTTGCCTGTGTGAAGTAGTGCCATTTCTTTAACTGTCAGCAAGAAAATCAAGATGGCCAACAGAATAAAATTATTCAGAAAAAACATGGATGGCCCATAATATCAGAGGAATAAACAGGCCGTCAGGACTCAGACGGGCAGCAGCAGGCATAGCCCCTGAGAGGCAGAGCCAGGGTCCTCTGGCTGGCACAGGCTCCTTGTGATTCAGGGACCCTGAATTCCAGAGTGTCAAGCTCCAGGCTCCATGCAGGTAGGAGCTGATTGCCAGGCCCAGGGAGAGATTGCTTCCTCCTGTGTCACAGGCAGTGATAACAGGTTGATTCTCAAGGCAGCTGCCCTGACTCAGTTTCCCTGCAGCAAACTGTCATGCAAATTTTTTTCTTGCATGACAACTTCCATGAGATGAAGTTCCTTTGGTTCTTCATAAAAATAACACAAGTGTCTATGGCAAGGGCTCTGAAGAACTTTACAATGATCTGAATTCTTTTCCATGTTTGCTCCTGCAGAGCAAAACTAAATTTGAAAATTACTTCTATGTTTATTTACTTTTATAGCCAGGGAAGGAAGCACAAGCTGCATTTCTTCTGCTAAAGTTAGGACACTCATTTGTTCCACTGTCATCTCATCCCTATCAGTTTGGTGGTTTGCTTCACACTGGACATGGAAAGCAGCTTGCAGTTCCGAGTGTATTTTATCTCAAACCCACACAGATGACAGTTTTCACATTAGGCTAGACTATCTTGGATGTAGATGGCAAACCTGAAGATTGTGTAAACCCCGGTCTGAGTTTATTGCCTTGCATACCTGGAAAGGGCAAGGTATCAAGTATCAGGTGCTGCTTCATCCAGGACCCTGAAATATTCTCGGAGCCCTTTCCTGGCCAGCTCCTGGCTCTGGCTTCCTTCGAATGTTAGCCTCATTCTGTAGATACCATCTTTCTACTAATGTGTAGATTGTCACAGGGAGGCTCACATACATTCACATCCTTCCATGCTTTTTGTACAGAATTCCAGAAAACTAGAGACTTCTGTTTCTCAGCACAGATACACAGATGCTGTACACACACACACACACACACACACACACACACACACACACACACACACAGAGTTATGCATGTGGCATGTGCATATAAGCTTGGGGCAGATTTCAGTCTGGGTCTTATTCCTATCCCTGGGCAGTCACTGTTTCTACTCAGAGTCTAAACTTGGAGAATAGACTTGGAAACATCTTAGAAACAATTTTGTCTGCCATCTAAGCTTTAAAAATAAGGAAACAGACCCACCAAACTATGGAGACTCCATCCATCCATCCATCCATCCAACCATCCATCCATCCGTCCATCCATCCACCCACCCACCCACCCACCCATCCACCCATCCATCCATCCATCCATCCATCCATCCATCCATCCATCCATCCATTTCTGTGCCTAGCAGACACACATGTGGCCAAGATGAACGGGGACCCAATCTTCCAAAAGCACTTTGTTCAGTGAGGCAAGGACGTGGTCACCACACACAGCACAATAATGACAAAAGAAAGCTTTGGAGGGGGGTGTGGGGAGCACTTAGAGCAGGCACTGGCCTAGCCTGGGGCCTCTGTGAGGGATCATATCAGAGGTTGGAACCAAAGGCTGGGTGTGGCAGTTCAGGCGTCCATCGGCAGCTGCTGGAACAAGCAATCTCCACATTTCAGTGTCCCATTTGGAGTTTCCATTTCATTCACGTGGCTCCCACCATGATGGCTCAGGGGGTGGCCTTTGCCACGGTAACTCACACCATGCGTAATGTGGTCCCAGCATTTCCTATGGCCTTGGAGTCCTTTGCCTCATGTGGATGCATGAGGCTTCTCAGCCATGGTGGCCTGGGGCTTGCATGAAGGCCTCTCAAGCTCACTGACTGCTGGTCATGCCTCCCTGGACAGCCCACCTGGCCCCCTGGGCTTGGAAATGGAGCTGCTGACTTGACAGCCAGCAAAAAATTGGCACCGTGGAAGGTGACCTTGAAGCCTGATGTCCCCTGCTGAGTTTGCTCACCAGCAATGGTCAGGGCTTCACTCTGCAGTACAAGTCCCAGAGGAGAGGAGAAGTGGGCTCCATTGTGACTGCCATGTCTAGGCTGGACTTAGGTGATAAAAATACAGACATTCCAGTCAACTTTGAATTCCAAGTATACCAGGAGTGAAATCTTAAAATAAGTATGTCCCAAATTTATTGCACAGGATGAATTTATATTACAAATTATTCATCATCAGACATTTATGTGTCACCCCACTTCCTGTATGTGATCTCCCACTCAGATTTTTAAAAAGCAGCAAATAGCTCAGAAGGACCAGAATGGATCTGGGGACAAGTGGGACAGGATTGCACAGGCTGCGGAAGTCTCCAAGGACTGGGTGCTGAGGGGCTTCCAACCCCTGTTGGAGACTTTGCCGCAATAACAAGTAAGAGGCACGGGGCACTTGATGATGGCAGATGTGAGGCAGGCTCAGATCTTGGCTTTAGGACATGTGAGGGTGGTGAAGAATATGGATTGCTGTGAAGGCGGAGAAGGGGAGGTGACCACAGATGTGAAGACAGTGAGTGTCTTAGTTACTCTTCTCTCATTGCTAGGACAAATACACAACACCCAAAATGAAGGAAGGAAAGGTTTACTTAGCTCACAGTTACTGGAGGTTTCAGTCCATATTCAGCTGGCTCCAAGGCAGAGGGGCACATGGCAGAGAGCAGCAGTTTATGGTGGCTGAACAGCAACAGCAAAGAGCAATGGCTAAAGAAAGTTTGTTTTATTACATATAAGCTCTCTGCCCCAGGCTGGAGGAAGTACTCACACCCATAATCCCAGCAGTACTAAAACCCATAATCTCAGCCTTGGATCACACATAATCCCAGTGGGTCATGAGTTAATCCCAAACTCTAGAAGTTCCCACCCCAAGACTACATGAGGCTTTGGGGGGACAACTAGAGACAAACCATAACAGCAAGCAAGGCCAAATGAATCCATCAGTTCATGTATAGAGATGTTTGGGGTAGGAGATGGCCTAGGCATGGAGGCCCTGGGCTGCACTCTGGTGGGTGGGCTGTCCTCAGCCCTTTGCAGGCCCGTTTGCTGTCAGTGCCTCTATCCCATGTCTCAGGGTTCACCAAACTCCCAGCGTCTGAGCCCCTCCCATCCAAGCCAGGCAGCCTCACCTTGGTGCTTCAAGATCACACATTCTCTTCTGTCAACAGTTTCACGCTTTCAGCCAGAGCGGCCCCTGGTAAACCCATCACACTAACCTGGACGAAGCTGCCTCTTCCGCAGGCCCGGCTGTTTGTCTCCACGACTTCCCCATAGAGCACAAACAAGAGACTATTTGTTTTCCTTGTTTTCCTTCCTGACATGCTGGGGCTGCTAAGAGTCCAAGCACACTGGCAGTTTACATAAAGCCAACCTTAATTGTGTCCTCAAGTGCCATACCGGGAACATCAGGGCTTCATTAGCTACAGACCAATTTCACATTTTTCTCCTCTGACCAAAACTGTTTAAAAATGTGGGGTACTATCTCATCCCAGCCAGACATAAATTTTAATGCTGTCAAAATGCCCTTGCTGGATTCCAACTATTCTCAGACCCAGAACGTTCTGTGTATGCACTTGGGCTTTAGAAAGAGGAAAAATCTCCCATCTATATAGCACCAGCTCAGGTGGGCAGAGTCCAGCCCTCATCAGGAGTCTGCATAGCCAAGGACTCATCAGGAACATTTCCACTCCTTTGTGGAAAGGCTTCCTGGCCTTCCTAGTGTCTCCTTGGGGACACCTACGATAGGACAGGCATGCTGGATGCCATGTACTGTGATAGACATCTCAATCCTCAATGGCTACCCAGGGGTCCCCAGGGACAGCAGGATGGAAGGCCACTGCTCTGTCCCTGTATCCTGCATTGTGTTCCTGTCTCCCAGACCAGGGAGCCCCTCTGCACCCCTTCTACTGCTCAGGCACTCTTTTCCCTGGCCAGCGCCTGCCCGCTGCCAGGGCAGCTCCCTTCCTATCTATTGCTCTGGACCCACTGGGCTGCTCGCAGCAGAGAGCCAAGTCACATCTCTGCTCACAGAGCACCCTGGGAGGAACTCTGGCATGGGATACCAGCACAGACAGGTCCACGAGGCCTGGAATGGGAGGCATTTGCTTTCTCATGTGGTCAACTCCTTTCTTACCCATGCTTTGATGTACGAAGAGTAAGGAACACAAGGCTGATGCTCGAGACCTCAGTGCTGAGTCTGAGAGTGACTCAACCCCTCCCTACCTCAGTTTCCAGAACTCCAGAGTGGAACCATCTGTCATTCGCATCCACATTGATGGCTGCTCCTTCCTGCGACCCTTCAAGCCCCTCCCTTGGGGAAGAGGGATGAGGCTTTGAGAATCCAAGTTCATCTTGTCTGGGTCCTCCTTGCTACACATCCCTGCTCCTCAAAGTGTGCACGGTGAATGTCAACCTCTGCTCAGGGTCTAGAAAGCTCTGCATGGTTCACCCCGTGCCAGAACAGATAGCCTTCCCAGTGCTATGAGAATTAAGCCAGGGTGTCCACATGGAGTGCATGTGGCTGGCTTTCTGTTACTGCAACAAGATACCTTTGATAATTGACTACAAGGAGAAGATTTACTTTGGCTCACAGTTGTGGCATGTTCAATGTTAAGAGTAAATGCATTTTCCTCTTTGTATGCATGAGAAGGCTGAGGATCACCTAACATTCTGTGCAGCGGGAGCCGCATTTTCTGATATGTACAGCGCATGCCTATGTACTCAGCCCCCTGAGTCCCCAGGTTCTACATCTGGGGGCTCAACTAACTTCACACTGAAAAGGCTTGAAGCAAAATTGTGCGCTGAACATGTTTCCACTTCCTTTTTACTTGTTGGTCCTCAAGCAGTACAGCATAGCAGCTATTTCCACAGAGCAGCGTGATCCTTCCCGCTGCAGTATGTGTGCCGGGTGTTACCCGTGATGAGCAAGGGTGTGAGGTCTACGGGAGGACGGGGTGGGTTGCATGCTGCTGCTATGTTACTTTATGTAAGGGACTTGAGCATCCATGAATTTTTATATGTACAGCAGGTTGCAGAACTGGCCCCTGCCAAGGCAGAGTGATGACTGTGTATCTGTGCACAGTGCCATTAGGATATTTGGATAGAAATGATGCAAGGAAGGGCTCCTGGCACTGGACTGGAATACAGAAGTAGTGCCCTTCATCTCTTTGTTCGGTCTGTCCTTCCTGAGTGGCTCTGAGCTGCTCCTCGCTGGGCTTCCAGGGCTTATGGAGATGTAGCACACCCTGCCTGTCTGTGAGGAGTCAAGTCTGGTGGGAAAGGCTCAGAAAACTAAAACTAGGAACTCTGCTCCGCCCAGCTGTCCCACTTTCAGGTGTCTTCCTGAAGGTTGCAGCTCGTTGCAGCCATCTGGGTGCACCTGGGCAGCATGACTCATCACAGCCGGATCCTAGAACTGGCCCAAGTGTCCTCAACAAATGAACAATAAAGAAAATGTGATATTTACACACACTGGAGCACTGCTCTGTCTCAGTTGCTTTTCTCTCATTGCTACGATGAAATACTCAACAGAAAGTTTTGATTAGCTCACAGCTTGTGGAGATTTCAGATCATACTTGGCTGTGTCCAAGGCAGGGTGGCACATGGCAGAGGGCAGCAGTTCATGGTGACAGAAAACAGCAAAACAGGAAGAGCAACAAGGGAGGAGCAGCGGTAGAGGCCAGCCTCCCTCCCTCCCTTGTGCTGCCTTCAGGCTGTGTGCCCCAGAGCGGGTCAGCACCCACACCCATAATCCCAGCATGGGATTGTGAGTCAATGACAACCTCTGGAAGCTGCCCCATGACCGCATGAGGCTTTGGGGGACAGCGGGATACAAATCATAACATACTCTGCCATGAACACTACCCATAAGTAATTTTTTGGCAAATGAGTGCTCTTTAAGACCATAATGTTAAGTGACATATACAAGACACCCAGGCTTGAATATCTATTACATAACTTCTATCATATGAGGAACTCAAAGTACAAATAATTTCTTAAAAACACACAACAGGAAATGCAGAAATAGATGTGGAAAGAGACCAGGAGAGAGAGGAGGGAAAGGAGAATGAAAAGAATTAAAATGTATTGAGCACATGCACCTTTTCCTGAGATGAATGTAAACATGCACTGCAGACATGTACTACAAAAGCTTTTTATAAAACACATACATTTGAGAAGAAGGGAAGATCTGCCACCTCTAGGGGAATCCCATGGGGAAGGTTCTAGGGGCCACGGCATGGGCCATGCGCAGAGCAAGGGCTAACTTTGGGAGGGCATGAAGTTCCCAGAGAGAATGGGTTCAGCCTGGAACTGAGGCCAAGAAGATGCTTGGGGCGGCAGGGGAGAAAAGAGGTGGTAGAGATGCTCATATGTCCTGGCTCCCCAGGATTCAAGCAGGCTGCTGTTGCTGCCCACAGGGTCCAGGCTGTCCTGCTCAGTGCCAATGACAAGATTGGAAGCTCTAACTAAAGTCACAGGGGATGGGCGGCTGCCATTCAAGTGCAGTAAAGCAGCACAGAGAGCTGCACCAGGGAGGCCAAGGCAGAAGGGCACGGGTATCAGCTGTGAGAGTGCTCAGCCTGGGAGCCAGGGCCGATGCCTGCTGTCAGCGAGAGCTGCTCTCTGCCTGCAGGCCGCCCCCAGCCCAGCTCAGAGCTGTGTGTCTTTGATACAGACAAAATGCTATGAGACCCAAGCATGCCGTCCCAAAGCAATAACCCACCCAACCTACCGGGTTGTGGAGAGCTCAGTGCGAGCTCCAGACTGTACTCTCAGGGCCTCAGCATGTGCCTGCTGCGCCCCACTGTTACCACACCCTGGTGGCATTTGGAGGCATTCTGCAAGGCAGCAGCTTGCTCTCAGTTGTCAGGGTATGAAAGTGGTAACTAGGGCTGGTGAAACAGCAACGTGCAAGGCACATAACAGGAGGCAGGGAGGGCGCAACTTGCCAATGGAAAGGGCACCGAGAGATGGAGAAGGCAGTGGTAGAGGTTTCTGACGTCTCATGTGCATGTGCCACCAACTTCCCTCTGTGAAGGTGGTCATCGTGTGTGGCAGATGTGGGCTAATAAAGAAAAAACTCTTTTTAAAGTAAAGCCCAGGGGAGGTTGGGCCCCCAGATCTGAGGCTGCCATTGCCTTCGAGTCAGAGTGTAGGTGCTGCCTCGAACTGTCACACTTCCTCTTTTTCCTTTCACCTGGGAGAAATGAAACCCATTCTTTCCAACTTTCCTCAGAGGACCGATTCAGGTGCCTACAGTGCTGGACTCCCTGATCTTTCCCTGAGTAACTGAGATGTGATCCGCATGGCAGAGGGAATCTCTGCCTCCCTAGGGTTAGGCCTTCGGGGATGTTGGCAAACCATGCCACACAGTCCCCAAGTCCAGATGCCACTGCAGGGCCAGTGCCCAGGGACAAGGAAGAGCTCCTGCTTCTGCGACAGCTCTGGTCTGCAGCTTGCCTCGCCTTCCATAGCCTGCAGCATTCATCTGCTACCACCGGCAGTTGGGGCAGCAGCTGTTAGCTGCTGTTCTGGATTGATGGGGACTTCTAAACTCTTTCAGCTATTAATTAAAAGTTACTGCCACTATTAGGGTATTGCCATATCAAGGTCAGATCCATTGTATGTGGATAGAAATCTCTGGCTTAGCATTAAAAGTCTAATGTTACTGTTCGTTGCATATGCAGTTTATATATGTGTATTATAAATAAAAACATTGAAGCATCGGTATAAGTTTGGCTAGCATTTTGGCATCATTGACATTTTAATTCATATTTATGGGTTTTAAGAAACATTCAAGCATATTAATACCACAATTTTATATATTGTTTTCTCTTCTCTTTGTTTACCATATTTCATACATTACAGGTGCCAAACAAATATTTCTTGACTGCTTATATGAATGCTTTCTGACAGTGTAATTTATGAAGGCCCAAGAAGGTTTGATTTTTATGCTATACCATGGTTTAGCCAATACTGTATCATTGGATATTTAGCACCTTTCTATCACAAGTTCCCTTGCGGCAAATACTCTTGTGTATGTACCTGGGATACATTCAGTTGTGTTTTTAGTGTACACTTAATGCCCTTGAAATTGGAGTTGTTGGGATAGAGAATTTCCGCCTTGTACAAGAAAGACCTCTGTTCCTTTTCTTGTTTTCAGAGCTATTCTAATATAATTATAACCAAAATTGGCACAGGACACAGACACAGTTAATGATAGGCTCAATTCAATCCTTAGTTAATCATGGGCATATTGTTGAGTGGTTGAGCGTATGTGTGTGCAGTCTACAGGTGCATGTGTTTGCTGATTTCCTTGTGCAGGCAAAGGAAAGCTCGCTGTCCTTGGCTCTACATCTACTTTTCAGTCTCTAAGCACTCAACTTTCCTGGCTGATCTGAAGAACCCTAGCTCATGCCCTGGCTTCTGACATTTGTTTGTATTCCCTCACTGTATTCATCACTTTCTGGTCACTGCAGCAAAAGACCTGATGCTCATAATTTCTAAGAGAAGACATATCCTGGGTCATGGTTTTACAGGGTTCAGTCCATGCAAACTCAGCCACTCCAAGACAGAAATCACATGGAAGGGCCTGGTTGAGAGAGCTGCTCACCTCACAGCAGGCAAGAGACAGAGACAGAGATAGGCAGAGAGAGAGAGAGAGAGAGAGAGAGAGAGACAGACAGACAGACAGACAGAAAGGCAGAGACACAGAGACAAAGACAGAGACAGAGACAAAGAGAGACAGAGAGAATGAGAGCAAGAGAGAAACAGCAAGAGCCAGAGAGAAACAGAGAGAGAGAGTGAGAAAGAGCGAGAGCGAGAAGGAGATATTCTGGGTAACACCCACACTTCCTCCCTCCTAGCAGGCCCCACCTGCACCTTCAGCACATTCACCAATGGACCATCAGAGCAAGTGGTGCAGCTCTTGGGGCAGTCACCTTTCCACATGAGACTTGTGGGATATTCGGGATTTAACCTGTAGCACTCACCTCGGTGCCTGTGTTTCCAGGATGGCTGGGGGTCGGAGGCAGCAAGCCCCTAGGACTCCTTAGATCTCCTGGGGCTGCCCTGTTGGCCTCCTTCCTTGCCCTGCCTCTTTCCCCATTCCTACAAGGAGAATCCAGTCTCCTGGAAGTCACTGAAAGATGACAAACCTTGGCTAATTTGTGCAGCAAAAACAGAGATTTCTCTGCATTCCATGATAATTGGAGTTTACTTTTCTTACTTTCTCCTTCCCTTCCTTATTATCTTTATTCTTTTTAAATTTTCCTTTTCATCCAGAAGCATTTTCCAATCAAGAAAATGAAGACTTATGTGAATAGAGAAAAGCCAAATTTAACAGTAACACCCACCCAGCCAGCTACACAGAGATCAAGCTCCTATGTGAGGTGTGTATTTCCTTCTGGGCAGTGTAGAGACCCTGCATGTATCCTCAGGGGCTGCAGGAGGCAAAGGAGGGGCAGGAACTGGGGTAATGAGATGCATACAGGGTTCAGAAGAGAGTGGGACCCCAAGTGGCAGTGGCAGCTGTAATTCCTCATGAAAAGCCAGAGACAACTGAAGGTTATTTATTTGACTTGTAATCATAAAAGATTTCTCTACTCGGTGATTTGGAGGCTGAATACAGAGCTGGCTTTCTTGTAGGAAGGCTGAAAACACACAAGGAACCTGCTCCCTCCTGACCTGGAGGCTGGTTGGGAGGAGCTTTATCAAAATGTTATTCTTTTCCAAAAGGCATTCATCACTTTCAGCACCCATCCTGGTGTCACAGTGAAGTCTTGCCTCTGGCAGGTTAAACCAGCAGCATCCAGGAGAAAAAAAGTGTCCTCCCAACTTGTATCCTGCAGCTGTCACAATGATTAATTAGCCACAGCAGCCTTGGGGTGGGAGTGGGGCGGTGGGGGCCGGGGCTGATAGAAAGGCCAACACATTCCCCTGCTGCTAGTGCTGCTCTGGGATGGCACGGGAGTGGGCCTCATCCTAGGCCTTGTCCTGTGCTTGCCATCCTCAGCCTACCAGAATGGCCACCCTAGTTCTGTCTTCCAGAAGTCAAGGGGCCAGCACTAGTTCGAAGTCTGGAGAGGTAAGGACCCAGGTGGATCTCTGCCTGAGTTGCTCTTTAACCTCAAGCACATTTCTTTGTACAGCTCGCGGTTCATTTTTCTCAAACCTGTCATGGCTGTGTGAGCTCTTCGGTAATGGGCCACTATCCACCTCTTCCCTGGCTTCTGTCTCGGTAGCTTACAACCCTTGAGACTTCGCTTTCTTCCTCTTAGCCCCAGCCATGACCCTGGCCCTTTGCAGATCTCCCTGGTAATACCCTTTTCTTTCTTCTTGACTAGCTCAGTTCCTACACATGTTGCAAGCCCGGATTTCAGTGAAGCTCTCTTAGCACAGTCTTATGGGGGCCTCCTCGGGGGAGTGAGCAGCCTCTGATGGTCCCTCCCTTAGCACTCCATGCACTGAGCTGGGCTGGAGTCCCTGCAGCCCAGGAAAGTGTCATCTTTCTTGCCACACAGGTATTGCATCTTCATACGGTGCCTGGCACAAGAGAGAGGACCCCAAACTAATAAGATAGAAGATGAATAACAGCAGTTGCACTAGGGGAATGGCATAACATTTTTGAGGACATGAATTTTCACACCAAAGAATCTGCATTGCCTCCCTAACAGCCACCCTTTATGCTCATTGCTGGATCTTTTGCACCCACTGATTGAAGAAATAGGAGATGACCTAAGGTCATTATGGGTCAGATATGTCTTTAAATTAATTTGCATTTTATTAGTCACTATCACATCAACACACATTTGAAAATAGTCTGGCATACAGGCTGTATGCCATGTACTGCATGCTTGGCTCAAGACCAGGCATGTGGATCAGTGGCATGGAACACAAGAGGCAGAAACAACCCCAGGCATGTTCAGCAACTGATCTTTGACTAAGAGGCCCAGAGCACACACAGAGGAAAGACAGCCTCTTTGGTTGGCAGGGCTGGCACAACTATCAACATGCAGAGCACTGAACCTAGACTCATCTGTTTCACCATGTACTAAACCGAGACCAAAATGGATTAAAGATCTAAATAATAAAATAGAAATACTTAATGTGTTGGAAGATAAATTAGGTCAAACTCTTCAAGTTATAAATATAGATAAGGGCTTTCTGAACAGAATCCGAATTGCACAAAAAATAAGTGGAGTTATTTTAAATTGAAGATCATCTGCACAACAAAGGAAATGATCACAACAGGGTGAAGAAAGCTTCAGAATGAGAAATACTTTTTCAGCCACCTATCAGTCAGAGGCCTAATAGCTAAAGTACATAAAACTCAGAAAAATACAGATGGCCCTGAAAGACCCAATCAAAACTGGGCAGCAGCAATGATTACAAAAGGGTGCGCAACATGTACAAGAGGGTGCTGTGCACCGATGAGATGGGGAAATATGAGAGACTGATGCACGCATGCAAAGTGCTCGGGGGCACGGGCCATGGGGAAATGCAAACCAACCAGTACTGAGACTCTGTCGTGCCCCAGAAAGAGTGGCCACCATCTCCAATAATAGCTCATGCTAGTGAGGCTTTGGGGAGAAAGAACCCTTCCGCATTCTTGGCAATGCAAGACAATATGAAATTTACACATGTAGGCATGGTTTATTTCACTTATGAGTATATCTTCAAGTTGTATCCACTTATATATGAAGGCTTCAAGTTTATTTTTCTTTATAGGTGAGTAACAGCTTCAGACAATTGCCGGTTGTGCTGATAACCTACTACTATTATGGACTATTGGACTATTTTGGGTTATTTTGCTGAATTCAAGTACCTATTATCTTTGAAAAGGCCCTTTAAAGTCTTCACCAAATGCAATTTATCTAACTGCAATGGAACACATATCTTTGACAAAACAAAACAAAAAAGGGGATATAAATAAAGGACCTATTTTTTAAAAATAAAGATAAACATTTAAATCTATGGCTCTTTCTCTGAGCCCCCAGTGGCCAACTGACTCAAATGTTTCTATGTTTTTTTACTGATTTCCAAATTCTTTCTCATGTCCCATGATGCATGATGCTTCGATGCGTGATTTATTTGAAGCTAGCTTGCTAAGTTTCAAGTATTTGGAATTTTTCTCTGTATCTTGATTTTAATCTGTGTTTCGTCAGTCATTTTACATGTATCAAGATCTGTGTCAAGGTTTAGTATATCACCTATTTTGGTTTAACATAATGACTACATGAAGAAATCCCATCTACATCCTACTGTCATTGGTGCTGTTTCATAATTAACAACTAGGTTCAGCTGGTTCATAGTATTGGGCTTATATTCTATGTCTTTTCTTACATTTCACTAAGTTCTACCAATTTCTGAGAAGGACATATTGAAACCTTGAATTCTGATAATGGAATTTTCCCTTCATTTATTTATGCCCCTTTTCTTCATTTTGTATACTTTTGAAGCTCTGTTAAGAGATATATACTCACTTGTGATTTTCAAGCCATCTTAACAAATGGGCCATGATGTAATGGTCTCTAACTCATAATGAAATGGTCTCTAACTCTCATATTCTCTGTCCAGCCTTTCAGTACTCACTATTTCTATTATGAATATTTACCTATTTGCTTACTTTCAGTTTACTTGTGACTTTACATGTAAAATTTATCTCTTGTAAGTAGCATATGGTTGGGTCTTACATTTTTAATTTGTTTTTGAAATCTCTGCCTTTTAACTGGACTCTCTAATCTGTTAACATTTAATTGTTTATAAAGTTAAATTTGGTACTATAGTATTACTGTTTTCTGATTATACATTTTGATATTTCATTTCTTCCTCTCCTTACCCACATTTTTAGAATATTATTTTTATTTGCCTTTTAGCAGTATCTCTTTGCATTATTGCTTAGTGATTTCTGTAGGAATTACAATGACAAAACCCTCCTCCCCTTTCTGTTACATTCTCATGGATTACATCTAGGTGTGTTCTGAGCCCTAGTGTTGTAAAAGTTTTTGCGTTGAGTTAAACAACTGTGTCCCAAATAAATTAAGAGGACGAATGAGTCATCATATTGTCATTGTTAGTGATCTTATTCATTCCTTTTTGAAGACAGAAGAGTCACTTTGGAATCCTGAGATCTGCCCATCCCCAGGCCCCACTAGTGTGTGGGAGAGCTTCTGCTCTCTTGTGCTTGCGGGACCTAGCCCAGGCCAGCTACTTGAATGAGACATTTTCTCACATTCTGCGGACCTCCCCTGCCCCTCCGGAGCCAGCACAGCTCACTCTGCAGGCCGCATCCAGCCCAGCCCAGGACCAGCGAGTGTGTGGGAGAGCTTCCAGCTTCCCTAGTCCCACAGGACCTCTCTGGACAAAAACTCAGGCACACCTCATGAGTGAGACCCTCTACCATGCCCTCAGAACCCCTCTACCCCTCCAGAGCTCCCTCCCCCAAGCCTGCCCAGTGAGTGAGAACTTCTGTGATGCTCTCAAGACCCCCAAATCCACCCCAAGCCCAGCACTGGCTAGCGTGTGGGAGAGCTTCTGTGCTCCCCTGTGGCCCCTGGGCCAGGGCACAACAGAGGGGCAGCACAAGTTCGCTGTTGTGCCAGAGGGACACAATAGGTTTACTTCCAAGGGCTGCAGCAGGAAGGAGCTAAACACAACAGATAGACCCAAGACAGGCTTAACTGGATAAACTCAAACTTCACAGAGCAGCACCTGAGTTTCAGTAGATGCTAAGGTTATAATCAGGTCAGAGGTCTGTGCTATATGAAATGGTAGAGAAAAGGAGCAAATGCAATCTCAGGCCTCAAGCCCACCCAGAACAAGTGCAGAGGACACTAGCTAATCTTAAATGTATAAATCAATAGCGCAGGAAGTAAAGAAACATCAGAAAGGTATAGAGGAACACAAAGCAGAATTAATTTCTGAAATAAAAAAGAAATCTCTGAATTCATAGCATCTGAAGTGAAGAATCAAATACAGAAACATGGAGGAAACCCAATCTGAAAAAATAAAGAACTGTGCAGTAAATCATGCTTCTAAAGAAGACATGATTTAAAAAATAGAGGAAATTAGAAATCTGACAGATTCCTTGAATGAGCAATACAGGAAGGAAATAGATTGCATGAAGCAGAGTCAAAGAGATATAGAGAAACTTAAAATCTCAATTACAAGCCTGCAAAAGCATTTGAGTGAAGGTAAAGATAGAGTTTCAGATGTTGAAGATGCCAGTACAACCAGTGAAAAGGTAACAGAGGATATCTTAGAAACAAGTAGGATGCAGGAAAAAATAATTCGTCACCTACAAGACGATGCAAAGATGAACAATGTGAGACTGGTAGGCATCAATGAGAAACATGGAGTCAATACAAATGATATAAAAAGAATATGAGCAGAAGTAATAGCAGAAAACTTCCCAAATGTGATGAAACAATCTGACATCCAGGCAACTGAAGCATACAGAATGCCAAATAACTTCAACCCAATTAAAAACACATTGAGACACATAATAATCAAGATCCTAGAAATCCAACACAAGAATAATATACTGAAAGCCACTAGAGAAAAG
This sequence comes from Ctenomys sociabilis, assembly GCA_004027165.1. Lineage (NCBI taxonomy): Eukaryota > Metazoa > Chordata > Mammalia > Rodentia > Ctenomyidae > Ctenomys > Ctenomys sociabilis. The sequence goes on from PVKA01004245.1 coordinate 55,535, forward strand.
AAGCAGATCACATTCAAAGGAAAACCCATCAGAATTATGTCAGACTTCTCTTCAAAAACCATGAAGGGAAGGAGAGCATGGGGCAGAGTACTTCAAGATCTCTATGAAAACAAATTCCAACCCAGACTACTATACCAAACTCTCTTTCGAGTTTGATGGAGAAGTGAAATACTTCCATAATGAAGAACAACTAAAGAATTTCATGATGATATAGAGAACCCTATGCAGACTACTGAAAGATGTTCTAGAGAGGGACCACAATGACCAGAATTCCACGAATGAGAACAGAAAGAACCCACTAATAGGGCAATAATGAAACACAGGACATAAAGGAGTAAACAACAGCAGGTAAATACCATGTCAATCATAAGCCAACACATCTCAATTATAACATCAACGTAAACGGACTCAATTCTCCAATTAAGAGAAATAGACTGGCACAGTGGATTAGGAAACAAAACTCAACAATATGCTGAATACAAGAAACACACTTAACTCATAAAGAAATTAATAGGCTGAAAATCCAAGGATGGGATGGAAAACAATACTACATACCCCAGCACCTCAGAAAAAAGCAGGGGTAGCAATCTTGTCCTTACACAGCCTCACCTTCAAACCAAGAATGATCAAAGGAAATAAAGAAGGCCACTATATACTGGTTAGGGGAAAAATTCCAGAGGAAGAGGCAACACTCATAAATGTATACACACCAAACAGGGGAGCACCCAAATATGTAAGACAAATCTAAATGGATGTGAAAAATCTAATATCTAATACCACAATCTTAACAGGAGACCTTAACAGCCCCTTATCCCCAAAAGATAGCTCAACCAGACAAAAAAATAGTGAAGAAGTAGCAGAACTGAACCAGAGCTTGGAAAAAATGGACCTGGTGGACATATACAGAGTATTCCACCCAACCACAGCTGGATACACATTTTTTTCAGCTGCACATGGATCATTTTCTAAAAGAGACCACATACTAGTCCAGAGGTCATGCTTAAGTATATGCAAGAAAAAAGAAATTATCCCATTCATATTATCTGACTGCAGTGCAATGAAACTGGAAATAAATGACAAAAGAAATCAGAAAACCCCCCTAAATACATGGAGAGTAACATGGTGTCAAACAACACCCTACTGAGCAATCAATGCGTCACATATGAAATTAAACAAGAAATTCAACAATATCTACAATTCAATGAAAATTCAACCACAACTTATCAGAATTTATGGGATGTGATGAAAGCAGTTCTCAGTGGGAAATTCATAGCTGTGAACTCACACATTACGAAAATAGAACAGGAATAAATAAACACCCTAATGCTGCACCTCCAACATCTAGAAAAGGCAGAGCAAACCAAACCGAGAGTGCAAAGATGGGAAGAAATCATAAAGATTAGAGCAGAAATTAATTCAATTCAGACGAAGAAAGCAGTTCAAAGAATCAACAAATCAAAACGCTGGTTCTTTGAAAGACTAAATGAAATCAATAAGCACCTAGCTAACCTCATCAAAGATGAAAGAAAAAATTCAAATATAAGCATTTTTTTTCATTTAAAAATGTCTTCATCTTTAATTATTGTCTTTATTGTAAGTATTTTTGGTAGACATAGAAACCTGGTAGTCAATATTTTTAATACTCTACTTAAAATATTTTATGACACTGCCTTTGATCTTTGAGAAAAAGTTAATGTTCACTGGAATTCTAGTTTTTCTAGAGGTTTTAGTTGTATTCTGTGAGAAAGTTTGTCCCATAAGAGCTATGTGGCCATAGGGTAAGCTGGGCTGCTGCTTGATTCTCATATCTGTGCCTTGCTAATATCTTAGACCAATTACTAATTTCTGAGGCTCTTGGCATCTAACTCCAGAAAATGAAGATAATAATTATGATGTGCACCATATAAAGTTAGTCTGGGATAAGGATGAGTTAAGGAAACCACAAGCTTCATTAGATGAGACAGTGTACGGTGCTTTGCAAAATACCTGACACATAGTAAATCCTCAGTAAGTGTCAGTTGTTCTTAACAGTAATTAGCACTGGTGCTTAAGACCATGCAAGACAGCAGGAGGAGAAATGGGACTCTTATTGGAACCAGATGATAACCACGGAGCAGTGGGCTCTGTCCTACTGTGATATAGGCCCATGCAGGCAATTCCTGTGCACCGGGTCCTTCCTCAGCCTTGGCTGTGATCTGGCCCATGGTGCAGCTGTGGCATGAATGAGGTTTTCAGGGCGTCACCCTCTGCATGTCTTTGGATGCACAGCACTGACATCCCCAGCTTCCCAATCAGCGTGCCTGTGAGGCACATTGTTTTGCCTTCTGGGCCCACACTGGGTGGCTGAGTGACTTAATGTGAGTTGAAAAGCACAGAACTACCCAAGGGTGTCCTGGACCAGAGCTGGAGGACCAATGGTCGTGCATTTCAATTTTCACATTGTGGGCAGCGGGGTGGGGGCATTGGGCTTCCCAATTGGTGTGAAATGGGAAGTCAAGGCAGTATGACAACAAACAGTTGTCACCAAACTGTCGCTGTGATACCAACCCCAGACTCTTGTACCACTCCCTTTCTCTGTCAGTGTAGCTCCAGCTTGCAGGGCTTTTATCAGCACCTTTCCCTAGCCTCTGATTTCCCTTGCTGGAAGCTTCTTCTGGGTCCCCTGAAGAACACATAGAGAACACCCCTAAGCAGAACCTCCCCACCCACAAAACACCAGCTCCAAGTTTGTAGACCCAGGTTTGCGGACTTCTGGACATGGTCCTCCAGGTCTTCTTGGGCTGGTCATCTTCCGGCCCGTTGCCAGCCTGTCTGCGCCAGTCCCCACTCACGTGATAGCTCCCTGTGTCATCTTCATTTAAAAGAATGCTATTGCTGCTGTTTCTTCAATATTCTGCTGTGAATTATTTAAGATTCACTCAACAATAGCTTTTCAAAAAGAAAATAAGCACTACCCACTAAATAAATTAACCTTTGATTTATAAGATACATTGTCATTCCAGAACTATTTTTTAAAAGATGTCTGATTCAGGGTCTTGCTATGTAGCTCAAGCTGGCCTTGAACTCACAGTGATCATCAACCTCCTGAGTGCTGGGATTTCAAGCATGCCCACCCCCCATGTCTGGCTTGTCCAGAAATATTAAAGTCTGAGAAAGTTGTACATTGAGGCACTAAAGATGTGTCAAGAAAGGATTAGAAAGCATCAAGCAAAAGGGCTCAGTACTGACTTTCTTCAAGACTTCTTCTGGCCTCCTAAGGCCCCTCGTGGCGCTCCCACTGCAGTACGGTGCTACCTGCCTGGTCTACATGACTTTCTGGATTGCTCCTTTGTACCAAATTCAAATTCTACAGGATGTAGGAGCAAATTTCATCCAAGCTTGCAGGGCCTGAGTAAAGCACAAGTGGTGTTTCTCCGAGCAACGTTACGCCTGGATGTTTTAAGGAAAATCTGCTGCTGTAAGTAGGAGCAAAGCATGGACATGTCTATATCCGGGAAGGAGAACTGGGCTGGGGCAGCTGCCTCTTCACGTCCCAGGCCATTTTCTCTCTTTCACCTGGGATCATAGCTGACTCCTGTCTTGGGGTGAATCAGTCCTCTCTCGACTCCTGGGTTCCTTCATTCTTGTCACCACTTTGGCCTCTAAATGTTTGACCCAGACTCTGACTTCACTTTCAGTTCTGGCTGATCTCAGTTTGATAAAGGGAAAGAAATTGAAATGATCTGAAAAAGTGAGACTAATTGGCATTTCCAAGGGACTGTCTCATTAGAGGAGAGCAAACAGGGGCTGAGGAGAGGAGGGTGGATGGGGAGTGGCTTTGTCTCTGTAGCTGCCACTGTGAGTGCCCCTGAGACACCCACGCCCCCGCCTTGGTCCTGCCAAGCTCCATTCTTGGGACAGCACCCCTTGGGACAGGACCCAGCAGAGCTTGATAGTGAGTATCTGTCCACACTTACTGCACCTTCTGGGCCCCTCCTCCTTGGGGTTGCCAGGCCCTTCGCACTGTTTCATTTGCAACTAATCCTCCTAGTGCTGTTTTTCAATATCAGTGGCTGGAAAGTCCTTTCCAAAGGGGAAGGGGAAAGGACTCAGTGACAGAATTTAATCAAGTATAGTATAAAGGCTAATTCTTCATAAAATCATGGACACTTTTTCCCAAAGTCTGGATACTGGGACAGTGCCGAAGCTCTGTGCACCTCTGCCTTCTCCCAGCTCAGGGGCCAGGAACTGCGAGCCAGAGACTGCGAGCCGCGCTCACACTTCGTAAATAGTGAATACTTTTGTGACAGTTTAATGGATTTGGGGAAAATAATTGCCTCTTTTTTCTTTAAAAGTGGTGCTTCCTATCATGTCTTACTGTGATGAACTGCAACGGGGGATTTTCTAGAGATAAGATCCGTGAAAGTGAGACTAAAATAAATAGAGATAATCTTGTTCCATTTCTGGGCTTAGCTAGGAGCAGCAGATTCACTCACAGAAGAACGGGACATCAGGCCAGACTGCCTGGAGGGAGGAGGCGAGCCCGTGTGAGGCGAGTGAAGAGGCAGCCGGCTCCACTCAGCACAAGCCTCCCCACCTCAGCCATGCTCAAACATGGGCTCCTCCAAAGGCCCTCGCATTTATTTCATATTCGGACTTGGAAATCCTTTCTTGTGTCTTTGCTTTCTCCGTGCCTACAGATGTATTCAGCATGTGGGTGAACCCGAAGGAAATCTGGATCCAAGCCAGGCCTGGTGAGGCCTGCCCATAATCCCAGCACGTGAGAGGCTGAGGCAGGAGGTTGCTGCTCCATCTAGGTGGCCAAGGGAACTCTCTCTTGGGAAGGGGGCTCAAGAGGAACCTTTAGAAGCCAGGGTATGGGCTGCAATGTGGACATCTGGGGAGAGATGGGGGTTGGGGTAGGGGGACTCGTTACCGCTGGAAACGGAAGGAAGACAATTGGCATCAGGATAGGGGAGAGTTATGATTTACATCTGAAATGGGCCCCCAAAGCCTGCCGTGCTCAGAGGCGGAGCTTTGGAGAGAGTGCTATGCTCCTCGGTGGGTTGATCCCTTGACGTGTTCATGGCTGAAGACAGTGCTAGGAGGCAAGACCCTGTGTGGGAGGCGAGGCACGGCCCGGAGCCGGAAGCGGCTACCGGCTACAGGAGGGTCTGCGCAGCGAAGAGTCTTGCTCTCTCTGCCTGTCTTCCCTCTCTGTTTCCTGGTTATCGTGTGTCGTCGAGCAGCTTTCCTGACCAAGCCCGTGCTTCCGTCATGGTCCTGCATTGGTGCTGCCCACCATGACCGGAACCCTCGGAACCCAGGAGTCAGTTGAATTGCGGGTATCAGGTGATTTTTGTCCCAGGGACAGAGAGTAACTAATACACTGAGCGGTGGGGGACAGAAGTAGGAGATATTTTGCGCCCAGTGCTGTGTCAAGGATTTAGTAAATCCCTGCTTGTTTCTCCTTAGAATCCAGTGGTCGCTAAAGTCCGTGCAATTGCTCCTTCTTCTCTCCTGTCTTCAACTTCTCTTTCTCAACTGTCCGGTTGTCCAAGAGCATGTGAATTTGTTCCAGGCCTTTTCCCTTCTACCAAAGCAGAAACTCCTCCCGTTCCTCAATCAATCATGCGTTCGTTCTCTTACCTCTTTTCCCTGCTATGTTTCCAAATAATTTGTATTTTCTTTGTCTGCTTCAAGAAGATAATGCTCAATTTTTTACAGCTTAACTTTTACCCTTGCCGAGCTATTAAAGCCATTGTCACCAAGCTCAGTCATGACCTCCGTGTTGCTGTGTTCAAAGGACTGTGGGTCTCACCCATCCATGGTCCACCCAAGGGACCTTGTCATCCTTCTGTGTCCCTGCTTTGCAGCCCTCAACCTCTTGCTCCCATATCACGGACCATGGGAGTGCTTCTAAGGCTGTCTGCTGATTCCTTTTCCCTCTTCAACTCTTCTGTGTCTATTTTGGGGAGCAGCATCCCAGCCCTCTGCCCTGCTCACTCTGTGTCTTGCTTTGTAAGACTCAGCCATACCATATTGCTTTGCTACTTTCCTGTTGATGTCATAACAAAGCACTTTTGTTTCTGACCACAATCTCACCCTGTCTCTCAGAATTCCTCTTGGCACAATATTAGTCTGTATTGAAATACTCAAGGCTGGAAACTTATAAAGAGGAGAGTCACCTTTAACTCAGGATACTGGGCCAAAATCGAGGACTGACACCCTGTGATGGACTTCTTGCTGCTAGAGTGCTCATGAGGCAGGGCTCACCCAGCCAGAGACAGAGTGGACAAGTGTCTACAACCGCTGGCTCTCCTTTCTCCTCTAGCCTTGAGGATTCAATCAGGATGACCTCATCTGACCCTAATCACCCTCAGGGACTCCACCTCTGAACATCATGCTTAGTGACATGTCCACCATCCTAATGCACCATGCAGATTACAGTTCAACTCGTGGGCCCTTAGGGACATACTAATCCATGTTTCAACCTGAGAAGGTGACTTTGTACAAATTAAAGTGGGATAACACACATATCCAAATACAGACATACCCAAACATATCCTGCAACAAACACAGGCACATCTCAGTATGTTACTGGAGTAGAAGTCATTTTTTGCTCATGAACAACGTATAGTTGGTACACGGTTGGCCACAATGAATGACTGGAGGTGAGAAGCTTCGCTCTGTGCATCCTGTTGGGAGCTGTTGGGAGCTCTTCCATCTTTAACAGGTGGTCACTGGGCATGGTCATCCACTAGGGGACACTAGAAAGCCCGGGAGGTGGCATGGGAAGCCCCTTCCAGGAAGGGAGTGCGTTATTTCTATCCACTTGCAGTCGTGTGGTGCCACAGATGCAGTGAGGGCTGGGGAAGGAAGCTGGGCTCTGTGCCCAGCAGGAGGGATGAGCATCAGCACTCCCCTCACACCTCAAGCTAAACAGGGCTTCAAGCTAAGCTGGTAATTCATCCCCTCGGGGTTTCCTTTTCTAGGAGTTTTCATCTTAGTCATTGGCAGAGAAACTCAGTGATGGGTTCCAGAAACCCCAGCTCCTCCTTTCATCCCCACATAAACTCATTTTCAATACCTAATGAGTAGATTCCTTCACCTCAGCCACCTATGGAATCCATATTGATTCCCATGCACGTTCACTGCTTCTGCTGGAAGGAAGGATCTTTCTATTGACTGCTGAGTTGCTCACCTCGCATTGTTCCTCCCCACTGGCTTTGGTCCACGGCTTAAGTTAATTAATGACTTTAAGGTAGGGGAGAAATGGAAAAAATGTGATAGAGTTTTCAACTAAACAGTAGCCAATTTAAGTGCCCTCTAAAATGAAAATGTGAAAGTTCTTTCAGGAGTTTAACAGAATCTAGAGTCTCCACAACAAAAATATTACAGGGGAGAATAGAAAATATAATAATACTACTTTTTGTGTAGCATTCCCATGGTTGTCAAATAAATATGACAAATTTTTCTTATACTTTAGCTTGTACAGAGTTAATGATAGACTTGATGGCAACATCCCAAGCCATTTTGCAAAGATACTGAGGTAAGGATCTCGGCTAACTCTCCAAACCAGTGCTGCAGCATCAAATAACAATCTTCAGTCTCATTTCTGATATTTAGGAGAAAATCCATCCAAAATGGGACCCTCACAAATGAGATCTAGGAAAACAGCAATCAGTGGAGGAAAGTGACCAAAGTCAGGCAAATTTTTGGAGGAATAGAAATTTGGAGGAAATGACCAATCAAGGATAAGAGAATACTTTTACTTTTTTGCCACAATGTAGGAAAGTCAAAACCTACCCCCCCACAAACTTAAATTATTTTGTCCCAATGAATAAAAAGCTATAGAGAATGAGAGAGATGCTGGAAGAGGAAGAGCCTCTGAGAGAGGCTCAGATTCTGCATGTAATCTCTGCCTGAGTTTCAACTGAACCTTGTGAGGATACATGTAGGTTGACAACAGCATGAATTCATATGTGACAGAGTTTTCAGCCAGACAGTAGCCAATTTTACTGCCCTCTAAAGTGGAAATGTAAAGGTTCTTTCAGGAATCTAACAGAATCCAGAGTCTCCACAACAAAAATATTGCAACAACCAGGATTCAGTAAGAAATTTCTCAAAATTCAAAGCACCAGGAAAATATGAGATCCAATCTTAAGAAACAAATTAATCAATAAATTCTGATCCCAAGAAGAGATATGTTTTGTAATTATCAACAAAGACCTTAAAGTAAGTTTTGCAACTAAATAAAGGAAAGAAAAACACACTCAATACAAATGAAAATATAGGAAATCTTAGACAAATTAACAATATAAAATTAATCAAAATGGAAATTTTAAAAATGCAAGTGTTCTGAAATAAAAATAATCTTACATAAATTTATTCAGTAGACACACTTCAAGAATAGAATGGAGATAACAGAATGGAGGTGAATTTGAAAATAGATCAATAAAAATTATCTACTTTGGAAAAAAAGAAAAATGAGTAAAAAAGTAAACAGAAGCACACAGACTTGTGGAAAAATATCAAAAGGCCTAACATTTGGATAACTGAAATCTCAGAAAAAGAAAAGGAGGAGTGGTACAGAAAATATCTAAAAAGATAACAGCTGATTTATTCACATTTGGTGACTAACATAAATTTATGGATCACGAAGTTCAGTAAATACAAACAGGACAAATAAAATAAAAATTACATCTAGATACCTAACAGTCTGAGTATAGAAAAGAAAACTGAAAGGGAAAGTCTTAAAATCATTCAGAGAAAAGATGACACATTATGGACATGAGAACATATTTTACTAAATCACACAATTTTTAATCAGTAAGCGTGGAAGCCAAAGGCAGTGGAAGAGCATTTTCAAAGCATGAGAAGAGGAAGAATCTGTCATCTGGAACTCTATACCCAGCAAAAATACCCTTCAATACCGTAGAGAAAATAAAGACATTTGAAGAGGATGACCAGCTAAACAAAGTGACTTCTGCCAGATCCACACCACAGGAAATGGTAGAGAGCAGTCTCCAGTTTGAAGAGAAAGGGTGCTCAGGAAGAAAAGGAAAGGTGGGCATGTTTGTTTGGAACTGAATGCTTATTACCAGGACCAGTAGCTGTCTGGGTATCTATGTTATCACAGATTCGTAGTAGCCTGATAAGTAATTAAAAACACTCAAATTAACATTCAAGGAAAACAGAAGAGAAATATAAGGACTTAACCAACACCACACATGTAGAGGTAGCAGTTTCCATAATTGAATTTCTTTACTCATTTGAATATATAAGTTTGCATCTCAAAAGTGGCTTTAGATGGCATAGCAGCAGAGTTGGGAGAGAAAGCCTGCCTTGCTTTCTCTTTCTTCCATTGAGTGAAAATGTCAGGAGGCACAGTTAGGTGCGATGCCTCAGGTGAGGACAGGAACTTGGCAAGCCCAGGAATGCTCTCAGCTCCTTTTCACCTTTCAAGGATGTTGTTTGTTAAGTTTGGACTTGGAGGCAAGTGTTTAATAGGCCTGCTCTCTGCCTCACTTTCTCTGGTTAGCCTTCTTTGGGTTACTGATCCCCAACACCCTTAACACCCTTAAACTCCAGTGCTTCCTTAGAAAATGCCATGCACCAAGGTCTTCTTTTTCTCCTTCATGCTTCTCTTGATAGTGTGCATTGATGGCCTACTATGTGCTGGACACTACACTAAAGCTTTTGCATATTTTTAAATTTAATTTTTGTAGTAAGTCCATGCAGCCATCTCATTTCCTGGGTGAGAAAGCTGAGGACCCTTGGTATTCTTGGTATTCAGTCCCTGGTCCAAGGACCCCAGCTTCACCGACAGCCTCCCAAGGAGCACATGGGCACAGCATTTCATTGCATCCTGGCTTCCTTTGTGAGTCTGGTACAGGTTAGAGTCAGTTCTAAGAAAAATGGGCACCTGCTTTTGTACATAAAGTTGCGTTCCAACACTTTTCCTCCATGTCTCTGCCATCTACAGAGGCCCCGGGAGGACTCCTTGTCTTTTATGTTTCTGTCCTCTATGCTATTGTCATACTAGAAAGGCCAAGCTCTAGCCTTAATCGTGGCTTCTCTCTGCTTGGAACAACTTGGTTTTCAGCAAATATGCTCAATGGCTAAACTAAGCAGGTTTGGTATTTGTATGGTGGCTCAGATTAAAAGTAAAAAACAAACAAAAAACCCAGCTGATTCACAGGTTAGAGTTACTTATAAAATTGAAATAAACTGGATCAGGCCCAGCTGTTGTGGCCAAAATGGTAATAAAAAATGCAAGGGTCTGTGAAGCCCTGCACCGCATGCTCTCTTGGCCAAATTCCTGCACGTGGGCTCTCAGGCGCACACACCACTCCTTCTGAGCCCAACACACAACACGGAGGCAGCCCCCTGATTGCTCCAAACACCTGAGGAAAGAATGCAAGCTTCTTCCTCATGTAGCATATGAGGCTTGGACAGCTGAAACTGAAATGAAAACTTTGCTAACATGAAGAGGCTTGTTAGTCTGGTCGGAAAGTCAGCCTCGCTCCATTTTCCCGCACATGCGCTTTGAGCCTACTTCCTTGAGTCTTCGGGTTCTGGTGCATGCTGGCTCTGGAGTGAGTGAGAGACTCATTTAACTGAGCTTTCCGGGGTGGAAGTAATGGCCTGCCCTGAGTTATTTCTGCACTGGGCATATTAAAGGGGATCACAGCCTCCTGGCTTCAGAGAAATGCAGCCTCCGTGCTCCATTTGCACTTGGCCATCCCAAGCTGTGTGCATGGTGGCTGAGGAGACCTGGCACGTGACGAGCTGCTGTTCAGGCTTTTGGGCGTCTTCTGTTGGACACATATAATCACCAGGGCAAGGATAGACTCCACAGCAGCATTGCGAAGGCTGAGTCTGCCTCTCCTGGCCGCAGCTGGCTGCTTCTTCCCCCAGCTCCCACCCCACTCCAGCCCTATTTTCTGCCCCGCTATTTTCCTTCTGAGCCAGGCCTACCTCTAATTAGTATGAAACTGCCCACCTCCTGGGTTGATTTCTATCCAGCTTCTAGTTTGTTGCTAGGCCCTGAGAGGGACACACAGGCCAGGTGTGACAAGGGCTGCCTGTTTCCTAGGACACATGGCAAAGAAAACCCCAGAGAGGAGGGACATCCTGGCTGAGACATGGAATGGATGAAAACTATGCCTTCAGTTGTGGAGCTTCTGGTTTCATAATTTTCCTCGGGCAGAAGTACCAGGGCTCAGTCTGAAAAGAAGACCTGGAAGGCTCTGAGTACAGGTCAGTGTCTCAGTCCAACCTCTGCCCAAGGCCTGGGTAAGCAGGAGCAAGCTTTGAGCTGCACAAGCACCGGGCATTGGTGGCCATGGCCTATGGCCCTTGCTTTTCAGGTGGTTGTGTGGGTTGGGAATTTGGAGGCAAATCTTCCAAACCAGAGCTCTAACTGAGGCTTCTATGGCCTATTTAACACACCTAACCCTTTTCCGTATGCAGATCTAGTGCCTCAGATAAGCTGCCTTGTAGAACAACAGTTAGAAGTGCAGGTGCTAAAGGCAAGCAGATTTGGGCTCCAGATGCTGCTCTTGTCTTTTCATCCAGTCAAGGTTACATTTGGTTGGAAGTAACAGGAAAGTTGGCCAGCGAGGATGCCAATGGGGAGCTATGCTTGCAGAGCCAGGCGGCCAGGACCAGCCTCTTGGCTGGAGGACTAGGTGGGGATCAACTCCCTCTCACTTCCTGCCATGAATCCTAGAGGGCTGCTGTGGGCCTAAAACCTCTTGCCCCAAAGAGCACCACATAAAGCAGTTCAATCATCACTCGGGTACCTCAGAGTTCCAAGAGAGGCACCCCAGTGTGCTCCAGAGCAGGGGACACTCTGTGAAGTCCTCTCCTGGGCAGTGCCACTGGTGAACATGCACAGCAGCATGAAGGATGTCTTGGTGCTGTGCTTACCTGGGTAAGAACCACTGGGCTCTGAGCAGACCTCATGCCTGGGTACTTGGGGTGTGGTGAGACCGCAAGCCTGAGCCAAAGAGCTTACAGATGGGACCAGAAAAAGGGCAGTGGATGGGATTAGGGAAGAAAGAACATGTGAAGACTGACTGGGGTGGAGGGGAGGTGCTGAGCAGACTGGGAGTTCTCTGATCAGATCCCAATGTTGGGAGACAAGAGGTCATTACTCCTAGGGAGGAAATGAAGAGAGAAAGAGACAGGTTCAGTCTGTAGCATGCAGAGGCTCTGAAACTGAGCAGAAGCAGGACTTTAGGAAGGGAAGAGAGGTTTGCTTTCAACATAGTTTTTGCCTGCAGTGGTGTGGTAGCTTTCCATCCTCATTCAGTGACCTGAGGGGAGTCCCTGAGTTGAATACAATGACACTTGCAATTATCTGGTGAATGCCATCTTTAGGGGAAGCTTGAAGATCTGATTCCCATAGAGCAGCTGGAAAGTGGGAGAGGGTGGCTACTTTTGAGTTCATAGAAACAAAACATTCTTTGGCTTATGTAAATTTTCAGTTTTTCCACAACTGGCTCTTGGCCTTCCCTAAGTCCCCATGTGGAAAGCAGAGACCTGAGGCTGAGTAGACAGGCTGTAGGGTGACATCTGTCCTCTGGCACACTCTCACTGACACTTGTCTCCAGCCAAATCTGACTGCCTCACGCTCTGGTGCCACTGCTCACCAAGCTCCAGTGAACTGAGACAAAGGGTTCCAGGTTAGTTCACTTGGGAAACAGCTAAGGTGCAGATTCCAGACCTCCCAGAGGTTCCATGTAAGTGCCTCTGGAGACATGGGGATCTGTACCCCAGAGAAGTCCAGTGCAGACAGTTCATTCATTCCATTCTGAGAGTCCCTGAAGTAAGGCACTTAACTATCTATGTCCCTTTCTCTTCCCCATCCTGTCCCAAATGAGGCAGCATCCATACATGACTGGCCAGAGTCTGGGACACAGTCCATGCCGTGTCTACTAATGGATGCTGTCACCGTGCTCTGGAAGGTCAAGTAGTCATCTCCAGCTCTCCCACCCCTTGCTGCCCCTGTGATGTGGCAGTGCTAAGGAAACCAAGTCCTCCAGGGCCTCCTGTGTCCTGGTCATTCATTTTATCTGTGCTTATTCTTAAGGGCGATGATGACAGCCCACTCCCAGATCACAGGCCCCTGTGGAGTAGGATGGGACTGAAGGTGTTCAGCATGACTCTCTAGACTGGCTGGGGAGCTCCCCTGCCTTGCCAGGGCTCCATCGTGGCTATCCTGATAAATGTGAAGTTATGCTTTCTTTGTATTTGTTCTTCTCATGTCTATAGAATCTTCAAGATTAATAGCACCTGATTTGTTTCATTACCATTATGGTCTCAAGATGTATCCATTTTCCTATAAAGGAGTCAAGTTATCCTTTTTTGTGGCAGACTGGTTCTCTATTATGTGTAAATACATTTTCTTGATCTCATTGTCTATTGATGGGCTTGTGGGTGGCTTTTAAGAATTAGCTATTATGGATTGTGCTGCTATAGACAGGGGCATGCAGAGGTCACTGAAATTATGTTTTTAACTTTTGAGGGGGAAGATACCTAGAAGAAGCTGGGTCAAATAGGTCAAATGGAATTTCTGCTTTTTGTTTTTTCAGAACTCGCCACGCTGACAGTGGTTGTACTAGTTTACATTCCCAGCAACAGTAAGTCAGACATGGGAGCTTAAATAGTTTCTCTTATGCCACAAACCCAAATATAAATGGAGAGCAGAGTAAAGATAGATCATGGGAAGGGGGAAAATCTTTTGTTGGATGGGCAGGGAGGAGGCGCGAGGGAGGAGCACAGGGTGAACAGGAAACTGACATGTGCTCTGTCCACATGCCAGCTCCACAATGGAAAGCAAATGCTGTGTGCTGCACTCACAGACAAACAAAAATAAAATAGCTAGCATCTATCAAGGGCGTGTTCTATGCCAAGCAGCGTTTTGCATTAATTAATTTACTTAATCTTCATAGCAATACTGTGACTAAGTACTATGGTTTATTGCTTTCCTTCCAGATTGGAAAAAAAAAAAAAGTTGCCCTAAGTTTACCCTCTGACAAGTGATGAAGAAAGGATTGGAAACTGGGTCTCCTGCCTGAAGTCTGCTCTCTTGGGACCCTCTGTGTGTCACCCCTCGGGATCTGTCTGGGGAAAGGCTGGCCAGATGCAGGAAGAATGCTGGCATTGCCAAGGTCCTTGTCACAGGCCCTATTAGCATCTTCAAAGCCATACCTAGAACCCTTGGGAGAGGCCGGTCCCAGGACACCAAACATAGGCCCCAAAAAACCATTATTTGACTAATTAGAACCAAAACTCTAATTTGAGTTGCATTAACTGGATAATGTTTTCGTTTGCTGGCTGCCTCTCCTGAAGAAAAACTTGACTCGTTGACCCCTCGTGGCTACCGCTGCCATGTCTACAACCTCAGCAGCTCAGGGATCAACAGATGACAGTAGTTTTTAGCAATTCCATTTTCTCTGAGCCAGCTGCAGGAATGGAGCTGTTATCCCCTGTCATAGAGCAAACTATTAATCAGAAAGAAATGTCACACCATAAATCGACATGAATTGGGTATGACCATCCCTAAATGGTTTTACGCTGCCAAAAGTATTCTTAGCTTTATAACTTCGGTTGACACTGGCCCTATCCCAGCGGTTTCTAGTTTTTCTTTATGGAGGTGAACAGACTAAACTCAGCACTTTCTCATTCTCTCATATAAGTGCACTGACATCATTTGGAAGTTACAAGTATCCACATATTAGGGCGAATTCCACCCTGGGTTCAACATCCGCCGCCCTCCTGAAATAAAGCCCCGAGAGTATGGTTAAGTGAGGGTAGAACTTGGCCAAAAGCTTGTTATTTTTTGCAGTTTTAATTACATATACGTCATCCATCTGCCCAAATTAGGAGAGGAGGTTTGCCAAGGGACCTTTGCTTATTGATTTTCTTCAGTGCCTGATTCTTCCAGTACCTAATTTGAGAATTTCAAGGAAATAGTGAAGAACTGATTTTCTACATTTTGGGGAGGGTTGGAAAGAACTTGGAAGAGAACATCTGGTCCAAACCCTATAGTTTAATATATCAGAACCACCACCAATAGCAAAACCTTAGCACAGCACTCAAAACAAACTAAACTGCTCAAGAAAGGAAAAGTGCTCAAGGTCGAGGTCCCATTGAAAGATACCAGGAATGGGGCGAAAACAAGTAAATAAAGAGCAGGCCAAGAATCTCTCTTCCTCATTTAGAATGCTTTCCATAAACCCATTGGGAAAGGGAGATTTTTCACAAGATTTTCTCCACCTGCTGTACTCAGCAGTGGAAAGGACCTGGCTTTTAAAACCCAGACAGAGAACCGAGTCCAAATTCAGTGTCTCCCCAGTCAGGTGTGCCTCTTTTCCTAATTTATCTGGCTCTGTGCTTTCCAAAGACAGAGAAGACAAAGGCAGACCTTCTGAGAATACTGGGACAACAGCAAGGGACACAGCAGGCACTGGGGGTACCTTGGGCTCTTTTCCATTGCGACTTTTGGGTTACAGATGATAGAAACTCACTTGCTGTGCACAGAAGGGAATTTTCCGGGTGAGCTGTGGTTTGAGACAGATTCTTTTCAAGGAGACTTTTTCCATAGATTAATGAAAAATTGTAAAGTTCTTCTGAATCATTGTCATTCTGAGGCCAGCTTGCTGCTGGTGTGACATGTGACTACCAGCAACCACAGGTCTCTCTCTACCAGAGTTCAGAAAGAACAGTGTATCAAGGAGGCACACTCTAAAACCAGGCAGGAGACACTCCCAAGGAGAGTGCTCCCAGCTCTCAGGCGATCTGGGACCCCTTTGAGTGACCCGAGGAGTACCAGGGACCCACTTCCCAGAAAGCTGTATGTGTACGAAACTTGTTCCACTCTTAGGATCGACAGGTGCACAACAAGAGTGCCACATCAGAAGCGGTGAGTGCAGAATTCTCACTGTGTCTGCATCTAGTACAGTCACTTCTTAGAAATCATCTAGCAAGTGGAAGAGGTATAGCTACTGTTCTACTTCTTCCGTTATATACAAGGCAACAAAGATCAAAATGGCAGGTAGCCCAGCAAAGTTCGCTGGGTTAACAGCGTGAGAATAAGAGGGATTAGAACCTAGCTGCCTCTAGGGGAGAGGAAATGCACCTACCCAGCACACCTAAAGCCCCTGGAGACACCTTCCCCCTGGGGGGCTGCATTCATTCCTCTGCTTCCTGAATCCAAAACCAAGACCCAGGAGCAGCTTCTGACCCATCCAGCAGTGGGATGGGCTCAAGCCTCTTCCCCAGCTTGACCACAAAAGCCAAACCCCTCCAGCCCATGCCCCCTGCTCCTACAGACTCAGCTCCAGAGGTGTTACTCAAAGCCATCCAGATGCATTGCAATAATCCACTGCCTTGTCCAAGTGGAGCTTCTTCTCCACCAGACTTCGTATCTTCTCTCCCAAGCAGCAGGCAAAACTCTCTCCTGCACCCCCCAAGGTACCAGATGCAATCACAGCTCCAAGCCTCACCCTCATCCCTCTTCAGTTACGCTACTAACCCTCTCCATGAAGCTCAGCAGTGGAACAACTTAGGGATGAGAGCCCCCGATGGAGGCCTGCTGCTAGCAGGCACACGTAGCACACCCACCATTAATTACACACATTTATTGGAGAGCTGCTAAGCAAATTAATGTCATAGATGATTTATTCTCTAATTTGCTTAGAGTATGCACCTCATAAATCAATAATAGAAAGTGGCATTAAAGAGTTGGTGTCAACTGTCAGCAAAAGGCAGTACACTGACTCTTAATTAAAAGAATGTGCGTGGTGAACATGTCCATGTGTTATATTAGATATGGTACATTTCTAAATTACTTTTTTTCATGGAAAAAGCAATGCTAGGAGTTTGGAAGAGGATAAAGAGCCATAAATTCACAGTAAGCATCAGAGTCCTGGTATTCCTATAATGTTCAGAAATCTGACATGTAATCCCCATTCAAGAGGATTCTGGGAGTGGATGCAATGTTCTTTGAGTCTAGGCCAGGTTCAATGAGCTTAGGATCAGTGCCATCACTGACACCCCATCAGAAAGACAGAAAGCAATGACATTAGGCATCATACTCTTTTGGGTACCTGCAGATTATGGAAATTAAATAATCATCCTAAATTTAAATAATCTACATTGGAGAGCTTCCCCTCTCCTCCAGAGTTCTGGCAATCAGATCATGTCATATATAAGAGGTAAACAAATATTATTATTAAAAATCACACCATTTTCTTGAATTAAGAAGAAAAGAAGCCATTACAGTGTAAGGCAACTTTTGATTTGAGTCTTGCCTGGAATCACCAGTCATATTCAAATGAATGGCAGCAGGGAAATGTACTTTTACAGGAGGAAGCTTGGTCCTCATATGTCAGGCCACCCATGTCTTAAAAAATATGCAGCCAGCCAGCCAAGCAGTGCCTCTAAAGGATCTGGGGGAGAAGAGTTGGGGTCTGAGGCTGGCAAGGGTGCAGGCTTTGAGGCCAGCAGCCAGGGATGCAGACTGGCTTGACTACACCCTACTCTGTGAGCTGCGGCTGAGTGCTTCCTCTTTCCAGGTCTCACTTTTCAGGGTCTTGGCTTCTCAGTCCATCCCCTCCATAGAAAAGGACTTGCCAGCACAAGCTCCATACATTGCATGAAGGACTACTGAAGATGTCTACTGTTGGATCCAAGCAGTGCCTCTTTTTATGGAATTTTCCCTGCATTTTATCTTCCAGATTATTGGATTTCTCGTGTTGGGGCACCATGACCCTGCTACTTAGGAACTTGTTGGTTAGGGTCAGTCTCTTGACCCATGCTGAGCCAATCAGAGCACTTCCTCTGAAATTTAGGACTCACTATGTTGAGTAAATCCAGGGGATTGGTGGCTGTGGGTTTCCAACCACATGGCTTAAAAAAGCAGAGGAGTAAAACAAAAGAACAGTCACACAGAAAGGAAGGACAAAGGCAGAGACTTAAACCAGCACTAAAAGTTGCAGCCCTCACCCTCCTTAGCATCAGCAGCCTCCCCTTCCTGGGACTTCACAAGTAATCCGACAGTGCAGTCATATCCTTTGCATTCTAGCTTGCATAGGACACTTTGTCCCTTTGATCAAGTTCCTTCCTGTAAGGATAAAGCAGCACAGGAAAACATGCAATATGTAGTAGCGGCTGCACTGTGTTAGTTCCCATCCCCTCCTCTCTTCTGTTTACTCCCTGGCTGTAGATGGAAGGTCCTGGTGGATGTTCAGTGTCTGCCACCTCACATGCGCACTCTTCTTTGCAGAACTAAAGTACCTGATGGACCCAGCATAGAGAAGAAGTTCATGTTGGCTCACAGCTGCAAAGGTTCCAGTCCATGGCTAGTTGGCTCTAAGCCAGAAACATTATGGTGGAAAAGTGTAGTGGAAGAAAGCTGCTCACTTTGTGGTAGCTGGGAAGCAGAGAGCCAGGGAAATGATTGAGAGAGAGAGAGAGAGAGAGAGAGAGAGAGAGAGAGAGAGAGAGAGAGAGAGAGAGAGTGAGAGAGAGAGAGGGCTCGGGACAGGACCTCATCCAGGGCTCCATCCAGCTGGTCCTGCTTGCTAGTTAGCCCACCCGCCCACCAGTGAACTCATACATGGATGGAAGGATGAGCCCATGGATGCGTTTGGGACCCCTGTGATCCAGTTTCCTCTGTGGCTGCACCTCCGATTCCATTGTTCTGGGGGTTGATCTATCCATACCTAAGTGTTTTAGGGAGACTACATACTTCAAGCATAGCAGGACCCTCCAAGCACCCTGTGCCTTGCTGCAGATGGCAGGGAAAACAGCAAGATGGGAGAGGATGTCCGCACCACTCCTTGTAGCTGAGCTCTCTGCCCCCACTGCCTCTCTGCCCACTCTCTACCCTGCCTGCCCACCCATTAGGCCTCCATCTCTTTCCACCCCTTCTTCCAGAGTCTGAGGGACATGGCACCTCCACAGGAAGTGATTGACATTTCCCTGAGATTGATGGGGCACCTGCTGCATTCCCACTGAATGCCACAGTGCCTAGACCCCTCCTCCAGGGCCCAGCCAATTCAGCTACCTTCCTGCTCCATGGTGAACTCAGTTCCTCTCCCTACATGGTAGCACGGACAAGAGCTCTAGAGGACAGCCTGGTTCCCTCAAGCTCCACCATGGTGAACCTGGGCAAATGACTCAGTTCCTCTCTATCACACCTGTGGAAAGGAGATAATGATATCCTCAACTTGGATCAGGTGCCTGGTTAGTGCTGCTGTGATTCCCCTCCAATTCTTCCTTTGGGGAAACATCATAAATTTCACTAAGGCACTGATGGGATGACCAAAACTTTGGTATTTCTTCCCTGTTACCAAATGAGCTCCATGAAGGCAGAGACTGTATCTACATTGTTTACTGGTTTATTCCAAGTATCTAGGACTTGGTTAAATGGATGAATAATGAATGAATGAATAAATGAATGAATGAATGAACATATTTACATGCTTGTTTATATCTTATCATGCTTCTTAGGTGGCTGTTCCCTTAATAAAACTGCATCTTTCTCATCTGTCTATCCCTTGCAGTGCCCAGCATGGAGAACAAGTGTTGAACAAGAAAGAGACTTAAGATAAAAAGACAATCTTATGGTACTTGCTGGGGAACAGTGAAACTCTCCCCATAAATCCAGCTGTGTTTCTGCAGTGTTTCCCTCAGCCTCTTTCCTGTGAAAGCGGAATGACTGGCCTTGATCTGCCACACTGCATTTCCAGACCTCGAGAGGCCAGCTCTGAACCCAGGGCAAACTTTTTGTCCAGTTCCCATGACCTCGCTGAACAAAATTCTGGGCCAGGTGGGCCCTCCACTGTCTTTGGCTCTGTGCTGCAGAACCAGGCAGACATCAGGCTGGATGGCACGAGGGACAGTACAGACTGTCCCTGCTCATCGGATGGTGCTGCAGCTGTGGCCACTGGTAGGGGGATAAAGGAAACATGTGTCAGCATATACCACAGGCCATCACTTCAAGTCAGCCTGCCCCAGGCATGCTGGAACTGAGAGCCTTCTGTAAAGTACATGGATTTTAAAACTTGGAATCTTAAAATTTGCATATCTGCCAGGTCTAAGTGGTTGGACATAAGCTGTTCTTCTTCATTATCTTAAATAATTGTTTAAAGCACTGAACATGAGACTTGAAAGAAATATAAAGGATCATGTATGTAGCAGGATAGAGACATATGCTTATATAAACATTTTTATTTAATTGTGAATTTCTCACCTACTCTATATAAATCATGGGGCTATTTGTGACAAGAGATACAAATACCAACATAATATGAAGCAGGCCAATGCCTGGTGATCTTATTAATAAATAAGGGAAATGATATCATAACAACACACATCAATTAAAGTGTTTTTGAATGCTAGTCACAGAAAGCACTAACGCACACTGTTTCACTAGTAGAGCAACAGGCCAACCTGAGGAAGGGCTTCAGAGTTGGGTGACACTAATAACACCAAGCACCAAGGGCTTTCCCATGTCCCACTCTGTATTTTTAGGATTAGCTCATTTCTCAGATTCAGAAGCTACTGAATTCCTCTGTGCTGGGTCCCCATATATTATCAGTTACTACATATTTCAGAGACAGGAGTGGGGCAGTTTTATGCTGTCTCCTTTGTAGAATAAAGAATATGTGTCTCATGACTCCCAGCACCTTTCCCTTCCTTTCTAGTTTTCTGGACTGGGATCACACTCCCACCCCCACATCAACCACCAGCAAAATGGGTTGGGGAGCAACAGGATGGGTGCTCATTCCAGAGCTACAGGTGGGATCAGTGGCCCTGAATCATGTGGAAGAGGTGGCCAACAATTCCTACTAGATTATTTAATACTAACAACAATATCAGAACATGTTTTTAAATTCTTTTGATACAGGGTCTCACTATTGGACTTCTAGTGATTCTCCTATGCACGGTGTGCCCAGGCTTCATGAACAGCATAGCATGTGGTACCAAGGATCAAACTCAGGACCTTGCTCTTGCCAGGCACTTATGTCACTGAGCTATCTTCCCAGCCCTCTCAGAACACTGTGATAGTATCCAGATCCTGCTCATTGCAGTATCACTTGATGCTGTACTCCATGAACTCAGGGGTCTGTGTGTACTCTGTTCTGGGCTGTATCTTAAACATGTAGAAAGTGCCTGACACACAGTAGGGACCCAAGCAATGTTTTCTGAGTGAATAAAGTCCTGACACTTGGTTGTGCTCTCACTTTACACAACACAGAAGTTTAGAGAATGTTTGGGGCCCATTCAGTCATCTAGTTACTGAGTGTTACAGAAGGATTTGGATTTGGATTTGCTGGACTCTGCAGCCAACACTTACATGAACCATTTTGGTCCAGCTGCCTTACTTATTGGTAAATTACAAATGAGGCGTCCTGGAATTTCTGAAGCCCAAGAGATTTATTCTTACCAGGAAAGTTAGGGGACTTCCTAGGGAAGATGCATACTGTTTCTATGTGAGTTCTAGGCATGCATGGTTATACAGCTAATGACAAATACCTTCTGCTTTGGGTCGCTTGCAGTCTGCTCCTGCACTGGCCCATCCGGCCCCCAAAGCACCCACCCTCCTCCAACCATCTTGGATTGCAGCCTCAGCAGCACCTATGACCAGTTCTGTGAGCCTGGGAAGGAGGTACATCTGTTACAACCTGTTTTCTCACCGGTAAAAGGAATTATTACTCTCATCCTGACTGCCTCAGATGGGGGCTGTGACTCCCTTCAGAAAACACTGAAGACTGGAGGAAATGAACATAGGGTAAAACCTGGACCCTTTAACAGGTGACATGAATGGCAACATGCCAAAGCTTCAGGTATGGTGGGCTGGCCAACCTGACAGATGGCCAGGACACTGAGACACTGAAGAATCCCTAGCTTTATATAAACATGTTGGTCAGATTCTTTGGCCACACTTAAAGGTCCACAAGAACCCAGGACCGGAATAAACTCCCCACTCACCAGCTTCCTGTCTCCCTCAAGAGTTTTTACTGGAACCTAGTTTCCTCTTCCTGTCTGGAAAACTGTCCACACAAAATTAGCTCTTAACAGCTGGGCGTGGTGGTGCATGCCTGTAATCGCAGCACTCGGGAGGCTGAGGCAGGAAGATTGTTGTGAGTTTGAGACCAGCCTGAGCTACAAAGTGAGTTTAAGGCCAGCCTGATCTGCATAGTGAGACCCTGTCTCAAAAAGAAAAAAAAAAAAATTATCTCTTAAAGCAGTGTGCAAAAGATACTCCTTTCCACCCTCCAACCTGGGAATTTCACCAGACTATGCTTCCAACCTCAACCAAAATAAGCCGTGACTCAACATCGCTGCTTGGGATGAGGGTCTATGGAGGACCCTGTTCTGTCCCCCAGCTTAGCTCCCCAGGAGATGACATCCTGATCATTATCATACAAGGTGAGCTGTAGGGAAGCCTTACCTCAGAAAAAATACAGGAAAATATTACAGGGCATCATGCTCTCACTTCACCCAGCTTGGATGGTTGAAGCACCATCTTGTCTGTGTCTAGCAAAGTGCAGGCCCCCCTGGCTTCCACCTGCCCTTGACCTCAAGCTGAGGAATGACTCAGGGAGTAGCCCTAGCACAGCTCTTCAGCTTTTACTTTCCAGCCCTGTAATGTGGAGCGAGGAGGGCAGCCAGGGCAGTCATCCAGGGTACTGTCTGTTCTCCATGTAGTGTACACCTCAGCCTCAGCTGCCTTCGTGTTACAGATGCAAGCACTATAGTATGAAGCCATTTGCCTGAGGTAACATGCAAAGGACGGGGTGGAGTGGCAAGCCAGGCAGACTAGCTCAGAGCCAGTGGATTGTACCAGCACACTACTGTCTCCTACCCAACTGAGAGGAGGTTCTGAAGAAAAGAAAGATAACAGGCAGTGATAAGCTTTTAGTAAATATTGTTATATTATTGCAAAATATCTGTTAAAGCTTGTATCTTATATCTCACTTGGCCCTAGATGGGGTTTTACAGAGGTTGCTGGATCTATGCTGTGTAACATTGGAATTAAGGGTTCTGGATTACTAGTAATGAATTCACTGATTGGTTTAGCACAGTTTTGAGCATGGATATTGGGAAGGCCCTGTGTGGGGTGGGTGGCACCATCCAAAAGGGTTTTAGTGGGGTAGGGATGAAAGGAAGGGCAAGCTGCTGCTGCTCCTGGCTGCCTTCTGCCTTCCCTGCCATGCCATGGACCTTCTCCTCCAGTGTGACACATTGCTTTGCAACTAGCAGGCTCTGGACTGAAAACTACAAGCTGTGAGCTGAAACAACATTTCCTCATTGAACTCTGAGTGCTGGGTATGTTGCCTTGGCCACGAGTGAAGCAACTCGGTCCTTTGTAGGATCTGTAAACTGAGGGAGTTGCAAGTCCACTTAGTGTGTCACCTCCATCCATCTGCCCCAGATGAGTCCTAATTACCCTCATTGTTTTCAAGTGGCCCAGAATGTGCTGATTGGATGCTTCTGAGGATAGCATGCTTTTCTGTGTTAAGGTGCTTGATGAATTTTGCCAAAAAACAGCCTTATGGGGAATGTGAAATACTGGGGTGGGGCCTGCCACTTTCTAGATGGTGCATCTGAGAGATGCACTGACTCGATGACCCTCAGCCCTGGGCCCCGTGCCATGCGTGTATCACAAAGTTTCTGCGATAGTTTCTCAGGGGCTTCCTAGAAATGGCTACTCCTGCCTTCCACACCCTTTCCTTTCTCTCTTCCACCAAGGCAGGAGGCGAGGCTGACCCACTGGGGAGGATGGGAGAGGTTACCTTGCTTCTCTTAGCACCTGTATCTCTCTGGCCTCTGATCTGCTCTCAGGGAAAGTATTTTCAGGTTCCTGCAGCTCAGGGAAATAAATGACTCCGAGGTAAATGTCAATAGAGGGAGAAGTTAGGCGTGTAGGGGGACAAGGAGGGCAGGGGAACTTGCTGGACTTTCCGCTCAATGTTGGCTATGAACAGCTCTAAAAATAATTTTAAACATCAAGTATAAGACTATGTAGAACTTTTTCCTCTGGCAGAGAAAATAGTGACATGTTGGATGGCCTGCACCTCTAGCCAGGTCCCCCAAGTGACAGTGCTGGGCTGGACTGTGTAGAGGCTGTGGTAAGTGAGCAGTTCAAGTGAGGGAGTGAGAGGTCAGGCCGTAAGCCACTCTTGGTGATCCCTTACATGCTACTACGTGCCTACTGAACAAGGAAGGCCCCCCACATTCCTCCAAGGGAAATTAAAGCATATGTCTATGCAGAGGCTTGCAGATACAAGTTCATAACTACTTTATTCATAATATCCTCAAACTGGAAATAACCCAAATGTCCATCAACAGGTGAGAGAATAGAAAAATCCAGCTGTGTGGTGGAAGCTACCAAGGAGTATAGTGATTCGGCCATTGGTATCCAAGCCGACGTGGACAGAGGGTGCTGAGTGAGTGAAGACAGATGAGGGCGCATGCTGCAGGAGGCCCTGTGGCAGATCCTAAAGAACGGGAAGGAATGTGTAGACAAATAGATCAGCATTACCCAGAGGAGGAGGCAGGTGTGAGGGCAGCACTGCACAAGAAATGCTATGGGGAGATGGGCAGATTGTGGCTTATGATGATCATTTTCCAGATACAGAGAGAGAGAGAGAGAGAGAGAGAGAGAGAGAGAGAGAGAGAGAGAGAGAGAAACAGACAGAGAAACAGAAAGACAGATAGAGACAGAGAGGCACAAAGAGAGACAGAGAGACAAAGAGACAGAGAGAGACAGGGACAGAGAGAAACAGGTTGAGAGAGAGAGAAAGAGAGAGACAAATGTGTGTGGTTTGTTGTGTCAGTTAAACTTGGGAACACTCAGCAGACAGCCCTGAATCTGACAGCCTTTCACAACTTGGGTTTACCCTGTGACCCTTCCGTCACCCCAATGAAGCTTCTCCCTGTTCCGCTACTTACCACCACTTTTCATGGCTGTGTAACTTATTATGGACAAGGCCTGAATGCTCTGTGTGGAGGCTTCCTGTCACCTGGCCAGCATGTCCTCCTCAGCCAAGTGGGCCCACCTGACAATGACCATCAGGACCAGGGCAAAACAGAAGCAGAGTTCTAACTTAGCCTGTGAGAATCACCAGGACAATAATATCATAAATAAGATGGTTTATAATCCATAAAAATATGGTTTTTCTTGGATGTAGATGTTAAGAAGTCTAAGATCTAGGCATATCTTGCTGTCCCAGGATTGGTAAGAACAGAAATGTGTTGGCTCACAGTTCTGCCAGTCTGGAAGCTCACTATCAAGGCGACGCCAGCTGCCAAGGGCTTCTTGTCATTCTGTCCCATACCCGGATGTGGAAGACAAAGACACCTAAGCATGGGCCCACCCTTGTACAATGGTGTGGTCCTACCCACAGAGCCTTGCAGCTCAGTGAAGCTTCAGCTCCCAACTGACAACTAAATTTCAGGTTTTGGAGATAACAAGACACCAGCAGATCCTATGTCTGGTGGGGGGCCACCGGCTGGCTCCTAGACAGCCATCTGTCCCCTGCAGCCTTACAGTGGGCAGGATGTGGGGTCTCCCATGCATCTGGATACCAGTGCCACTGTCATCTTACAGATTCACCTCAGGACTGTCTTACCTCCAAAAGCCTTCCTTTTTAATGCCCTCCCCTTGGGGGTCTAGGATCTCAACATACAAAATTTGGGCTCAAGGCTGTAGCTGAGTCCTTTGTTAGAAAATAACAAAAAACCTAAGAGGACTCTGCTAGCAAAGTGTTGAGCACGAGCTCACGTGCAGCCCCACAGGTCACATGCCCATCACTCCAGCCCTGTTTATAGCCACAGATGTGCTGGGAGGATCATGATACTCTGAAGTGGACCTCCTGGGCTCTCTATAGTCCATCCCAACTCCTACCTTCTCTTCATGACCAGGGTCAATGGCCCTGAAAAGCAGCAACTCCTTTTATTCTCCTCTTCTTGGAACCTAAACCAAAGGAGCCCAAATTTCCCAGCTGCAAGGTTGGCTGTCATTCAGTGGCTGCTTGCTCTTTTCCTTAGTGAAAGTCCACCCTCTGGGACTAGAGTCTGCAGCCCAGAAGCCTAGAATTGGAGGGTGAGGTACTCCAGGTCCTCAGTGCCCTGCCAGGAGAAGTGCAGGCATGAGCATACCCATGAGCCTCGCTGGCGGCCACATACTCTTCCCCCAGTGGTGGCAGTAGCACACAAAGTTCATTGGCTCTATATGCAAGGGGCCTCTTAGTCAGCCCCTGGTGCTATTCCAACAGGCTGGTCCAGGCCTCCACCTGGCCAACAGCATCCCCGTGGTGTGGAGTGTGGGTCACAGTGTGCTGCTGCATCTCATCTGCTGTGCAGAAGGTGCCCGGGGCTCCAGGGACCTCAGACAGAGAGCAGAGCAGGTGCATAATTGTAGATAGTGGTGGTAGGTGAGGGTTAAAGGAATGGCCATTCTGTGAGAGGAAACCAGAGCTCCTACCACAATAGAGGGGGCTGATGCCCCACCTGCCTTCAGGAACAGCTCTCAGGGGACTCAACGCTAGGGTCTGCACTGACAGCTTGGGTCCTCAGGAAGGGCAGTCACTACCTCAGCCTCCATAGCTGTCAGTCTACAATGGGGGCCCCATGCCTGGCTTCCAAGTCTGTCACACACCCACTTAGTCTGTGTGCCTGCCTTGTTGGAGTCAGGTTGTCATGGCAAAAGGTAGCCTACTCTGGCAGTCTAGCCATCTTGCCTGCATGGTCGTTTGGAGTTTCTTCCATGATTGCTTTAGTCTGTGAGGCAGAGACCTCACCCTTCATCAGCCTCAGCTATCCACCATGCTCCTGGAGGTCTAGCCTATTTATCCTGCCTTCCAACCATTTTCTTTCCTTCCAGCCTGCCAGGAAATTTGAAATTCTTTGTAGGTCCCTCTACTTTATGATCTCTGGCCTTTTCTCTTCCCACATCAAGTAAGTGAGCAGGAGTCTCACCCAGAGATCTACCAATTGGAAAGTTTCTTCCAAGCCACTATCTTCCAAGGCCATATACCAAGCTGTGCAGTTAGCTTGGGGTCCTTCCTTTTCCTTGGGCTGGATGCAGACACCCCAATCTTAGCTATGGCCTAGGGATAAGTGAACAGAGTTGTCACAACAGGACTATGTGTCCTAAGGGTCAAGACCTCCTGCCCATCTGGCTGTTTTGTGTCCTCCTTTGGAGATCTACTCTGGACTTACCACATCCATTCTGTAAGGATGCTTCCTGGGACCACTCAACCCTAGGACTGGCACTTGTGACAAGAGAGTGAGAGCATGGCCACTGGGGGTGCCACATAACTCAGAGTGGTGATGTGCCAGGTGCTGTGTTTTCAGGAGACATGTACTTCTCTCCGCAGATGGCCTCACCTCACTCTGGGACCGCAGAGCCTGACATAGATTCTACACTGCGATATGGCTCAGCATCTGCTGTGCAAACTCCCCGAACTCCTTTGCAGTAGGGACTGTGTAATGGCCATTGCTGTGTGAGAGCACTTATTGTGTGGCAGGTCTCCACCTCTAGGAAGAGCACTGTTTTTTCAACTTTGCACAATTACTGTAATCATTAAATGAGATAATTTTGCATAAAGCAACTTCCTCTGGTCAGCACTAGGGTACAGTCAGTGCATCCTTGTGGAGGATGCCAACTCGTAGGCAACTTGTTACTCCCAGCTGAACTGAGCCGGCATGGTGCTGGTGGGGGAGGGCAGCTGAAAATTGCTGCCCATACAGAGCCTAAGAAGCAAAATGGGAGAAGCTATTGGGAAACTGTTAGGAAGCTCTTGGTCCTTTGGGGCTGTTCTGCCGGGGGACTTTGTCATGCTAACTTTCTTGGTGAACGTGGCTGTTCAAATCAGAAGAGGCACTGGGGACCTCAATGCCCCTGAGAACAGCTGTGGTCCACTTTGGGGGAGTCCTGCTCACTTTGAGCATCGCTTCTTGGCTCTGGAGGGGAAGATGGTGCACTGCTCAGTCTCCTGAAGGAGACTTGTCCCATTGGCTTTCCTGGTGGGAAGGCAGTTGTCCTCGTCATTGGAGGAGCTTGGGACCTCACTGTCGCTGAGGATGGCTGTGGTACCCTTGGGGAAACTCTGGTGCTTACCTTCAGTGTCATTTCCTGGCTCTAGTTCAGATCCCTCAGCCAGCTGGCACAGATCCTTCATCCCGCTGGCACAGACTTCCTAGCTTCCACCACTGACCTTTGGGCCTTCCCAGTGCAGATCTGTGAAGCTGGGCTGCACGACACACTGTCATGGGATCTAGGCCTCCAGTTGGACTTGTGGGAGGCACTGCCACGGGTTCTGGGTCTTCAGCTGAACTCACACAGGACATGCATCTGTGCAGGATCCATACCCTGCGCTAGATTCTTTGGTCTTTTGTGTGTGCACAGATTTCCTACACTCTCTTTTTGTATATGGTTCTCTGGGTGACTATTACAAATAATCTTATAAAATATGTGTCCTGAATGGCATTGTTCACCTTACAAGCCATGACAGTCCTCTTTAGTTTCCCGTGTTTCACACACATTCTTGGCTATTTTCTTGAGTAAGCCAGGACTTTTCTCAATCTAGTCAGTATGTCTTCTTCACCTAACTTGGCAGAGTCATGTGGGAGATGCACACAGATGTAGTATTTGCCAGGCTCTATCCTGTGGGCTATCCGATGTCACAGACTGTGAGAGGATTATGCCTTCACCCTGTCATTTGGCCAGGGTCCAGACTCCCAAGCCCTTTCTATGTGATTTAAGGCTTTGACACTGCTGGTCTCTCCTGGAGTGCTCTTCTTATACTGGCCTAGACAGACACCAATTTGAACAGCTGCCTCTGTGGGTGTGGTG
Organism: Ctenomys sociabilis; assembly: GCA_004027165.1. Classification (NCBI taxonomy): domain Eukaryota; kingdom Metazoa; phylum Chordata; class Mammalia; order Rodentia; family Ctenomyidae; genus Ctenomys; species Ctenomys sociabilis. The sequence goes on from PVKA01004245.1 coordinate 84,402, forward strand.
CCTATGCTGGCAGCCCCAGACCTCCCCACCCACCCCTGCAACTAACCACACACTGGCTTCTGGGTTCTTGACTAAGAGTGCGGGAACCCAAGCACTCTATCACTCCTCCATGGGAAAGCAGCATGAGGACAACAGACCTTTGCAGCTTTAACACATTATATTCCTGGGACTGTTTGTTATTGCATTGTAACTTAGCACAGTCTGACAGTTACATTTCCATATTCCCTCGTACTCCAGGATAGTCAGGCATGTAGATGAGAGCTCAGTGGTTCTGCATGAAGAACTGAATGTGAAAAAGGAGGAAAATAGGGTGAGAGAAGGGAAGGAAAGAGCAAGACAGGATGAGGGTAAGAAGACTCACAACAGGCCATGTTTTAGATGGTGGTTGAGAGCAACGAACATTCTTCCATCTGCAAATGAACTTTCCAGTGCTGCCAAATGGCGGCAAGATCATTATGAAGGGCAGGCGTGTCTGGGCTTGTGGCAGGACCCTGGCATCTTGGGTGGCCCATGCCCCTCAGGTGGCCATCAGGCAGCATGGTGCTACCCATCTGGTAGTTTCCTGTGGATTCCAGAGGGGCACTGTGGGCCTGCTCCTTAGGAAGGCTCTTTGTATCTAAGACCCCAGTTAAGTGTCTCAGGGTGTAACAAAGCCCTTTGCCTGCCAGCCCTGAGCTGCCTGCAGCTCTGGGCTCTCCCTGGCCTGAAGACCCTCAGTGGTGATGTCCGCTGGGGCATGGCATGCTGCCGGCTGTGTGGCTGCACAGAATAGAGGAGGAAAACAATGGAAAGCAGATGCCCTGATGACCGTCATCATCTCTGTCTGCCTTGGGCCTCCCTGCACCAGCCAGGGCTACCTCTCAGAGCTCAGCAGACCTCTGGCGGGTGACGTAGCAGGAGAGGGACCGCCAAATTGTTGGCATTCTTTTGTTCTGAGAAGAATAAACGCATTTCAGTCAAAATAAGATCCAGATTGCTTGGAAATGCCTTCCGTCTTGGGACTCGCCAGTTAAAAACAACTGCTGGAGTGTCTGAATGAGAACTTTTCCCAAGGACAGCTATGGAGAGGGGGGGAAGTGCTGCCAGACACGGCATCATTACCCGAATACCATGGAGAATGGCTCTCTGTTTCATTGCCGTGTGTTGGACCACAGAGAACGAGAAGTTGGAAAGACCCAAACCCAGCCATGTTCCAAGAACGGAGAGCAAAGGCCCTGGCTGCTCTGCCAGGGAAGGAGAATTCACAGAGAGGCAGGCAACACGTTTCTGGCTCTGCCTCAGGGAGACTTGGACTGCACCACCCGAGCAGGAGCGCTGGCCACCAGGCACCTCTCCTCACCTTCCTCCCTGGCAATGCCTGTGGTCACGTCTCTCTCAGCCATGGAAGAACTCATGCAGCGTGCAGGGACAGCTTGCTGCCTTGCCCTGGTCCTTTGGCTGGCTTTTTTTTTTTTTTTTTTGTCAATATGAGCCTTGCCCAGTGATAGACAGCCTGAAACTCTACCAGGGCAGCTGATGTGGCTCTAAAGTTTAGATGTCAATGAGAAGAAAAAGAGAGAGAGAGAGAGAGAGAGAGAACAATGAACTGTCTCCTGTTCAAATCCCAATTAAAGTCTGAAAACATTCATTTGATGACATTTACCTGACCCCATGGGAAGTGGAATGGGCAGGGCTTGACAAGACCACTTCCTCCTTCCCCCTCTTCCTGCACCTCCTGCCCCAGCAGGGCCTGTGGCCTCCTTCCAGTTGGGCAAGGAGCCTCTGCTGCCCTGGACCCCACCCTGCATGTTCACCTCTGCACCAGGAGGTCCTATGTTCTCTAGTGTGGAAAGCAAGAGCAAGGTGAGCTTTGTGAATCCAGTGGGGTGCTGGCTCTGGAAACTGAGGTTGGAGGACACTCCAGCAGCCCATGGGAAGGAGTCTCCAGGCCTTTGTGGAATCTGCAGTGAAAACCTTGGTCAGTGCTGAGTTTTCTTGAAAGGACTCTTCTTGCAGGAAGAAACGCTCTTATTCGTGTTGAGAGGAATCATGGACTAATGTAGGCAGGGCCTACCCCATTCACATGGGCACATATGTAAATCTGTGCCCCTGACCTGTCGCTGATGGGCTGCATGACATACTTTTTCATGGCTCACCCTCTTATACAATCTGAATTCTGTTCTGGAGACAGAAGATAAGAACAGTGGAGAAAATGTCCTTCAGGGAACACAGCATTCAAAGGGGGACACAGGCATTTGGGTTGATGACAATAGACACTGAAATCAGTGTATGCACAGGGTCAAGAGGAATTTGTCCAATCCTGCTTGAGCCAAAGGCAAAAGCTCAACTCTGAGCTCTGAATGCTCATGGCTTTCCAAAGACCATTCCCTCTCCATCCTCCTTAGAGTGGCAGCAAAATGTCAGGTAGCATTTTTAAGTTAGAATTTATTTATTTATTTATTTATTTATTTATTTATTTATTTATTTATTTATGTTGCAGTACCAGGGATTGAACTCAGGACCTTGTGCTTACCAGGCAAGCACTTACTCCACTGAGATATCTCCCCAACCTTAAGTGAGATTTTTATTTCTGAATAATTTTAAGCAGATAGAAAAGCTGCAGGAGGGCTGGTGAGATAGCTCAATGGACTAAGCACCTGCTTAAGCAAGCACAGGGACTGGGGTTCAATCCTTGGCACTACATGCCATGCTGGCCCTGCCCTGGGGTGTGCTGAGCAGGCCACCAAAACTGGGATCAGGCGTGGTGGCACACACCTATGATCCCAGCACTGGAGAGGCTGAAAACAGGAAGATCACTACGAGTCCAAGCTGTGTAGTAAGATCTGTGTCAAATACATAAAAAAGAGAAGAAAGAAAAACTGCAGGAGCAGTATAGAGGGTTCTTATACACCCACCGCCCAGTTTCCTTTAATATTTCACACGTCCATGCTATATTCATCAAAACAGAGGAAGCCAAGCCAACTCAAGCAGAGATCGTATGGAGACCCTGAGACTCCATGAGGAGAGATGTCATGGACTCTCGAGGCTGTCAAATCCCTAGCTGTTCCAGCCTGGTCCTGTCCAATGCCATCCACTGTCAGGCTGCAACTGAATGACAGACTCTGAGCCAGAGCTACCCTACCATGCCTTCTCTGAATTCCTAACTCATAGCTTCTGTGGAGAGTAAGAAAATGGCTGCTGTAGTTTCCAGCTATTGTGTTTTGGGGATTTTTGTCATGCAGCATTAGAACAATCAAATATGGTGGCAGAACCAGCAGACCTTAGTGAGGCATGGAAGCACACTACCGTGGAACATCTCCCAGGCCTTGTGTGGTCTCATCTTTCACATACTTCTTGGGCACCTACTGTATGTTGGTCAGCTGGAAGAGTAGGTGACTAAGATAGTTTCTGACCTTGAGGTGTGTTCATAACTACAAAAAAGAGAAGGCTGCAGTTTATTGGCAAAAAAGGTGTGTTTAGGATAGGGGTGAGTCTGACAGAATAGGAAGGAAAAGCTAAAAAGGCCAAGGAAGGAGACTGAGGTCAAGTTTCCAAAGTACAATTGGGGCTCACCGGTAGAAACTCTCTTCAAGCACTGATCCAACTGGCCATCCAGAAACTTCTCAAGAAGACTGTGTGTGTTAAACAGTAATCACTGAAAGTTTCCCTTAGGATTTTGGACACAAAATACATACTCGTTTCATGTGGCTTGAACTGCTGGAAGAAAAACTTGGGAATGCCCAGGGGTTAGCCTCCAGAAACACCGTGCAAGTCTGCTAAAGTCTTGGCTGAGGGATTTACAAGGTTTTCATTTCCATGGTTTGTCTTTCCCAAGGAACCAAGCTAGGGAGCAGGGAAGCCAAGTGGTATGCAGAATAAGACATGCATTTTCAGAAGTAAACGGAATTTAGGTGAAAGGCAATTGAAACAAGTCTAAGAAGGCAAGACTGAGGACCAAGATGGAAGACACAGAGAGTTCAAGGCAGAGAGGAGAAATGCCTTACAGAGAGGCCAAGAGGGTGACAGGATGTGGAGCCCAAGAGAGAGGGCCTCTGCCTCATACAGGCTCCTGCTTGGGTCAGCATGGTCCCTTTGGAGCTTACCTGAGTTTTGAGACTGATTCTGTCTCTGGCAAACAGAAGAGTCCTGAGTAAAACTTCACGCTTAGTAATGCCTCCTCATTTGGTACCAGCTTCCAAAAGCTGATGCTCCCAAAGATTCAGTAGCCCCCACACAACTGGTAAGTGGCAGGACCATTGAAAGCAGGCAGATATTCCAACTCCAAAGCCAATGTTTATTTCAGAAGCCAAGGGACACCTTCACACCTCCACCCACTGTCTTCCCATGTCTCCGTTTACCCAACTCTTCCCTTCCTCATCCCCTTGTCTAGGGAAAGGCAGCTGGCACCCTGGGAAGATGCCTCTCACGGTCTTCCCAATCTCTACCCCATGGGCAGCCACAGCACTAGAGAAGATGCCATTATCTCTTCTGTATGTTCTTGTCTCACACTCCAAAATGATAGAGAAGAGTTCAGGGCCATTCAGGGCCAAGCAAGGAAGGTGATGCTGTGATTTCATAGTAGGAAGCTGAAATTCAATGAAATAATTTTTGAGCCAAGCTCTTAGCACCAGGAATTGGCCAACACAGAATTTGGGATGCAGTCTCTCTGGCTCTGGGACTCATGGCCTCCTTTATAATTAATCTCACTTGTCAACTTGCCTGGCTGAGAGACTCCTGGAAAGTTGACAAGGCTCTCTACAGAGTGAGTCTGGGGGCCTGCGGCTGCACCCTTGGAGTCAGCATCTGGTCTCTGGCCCTTTCCTCTCTCTGGCTCTTTCCTGAGTGCCATGAGGTAAGCAGCTCTCTTCGCTAGGCCCTTCTGCCTCAGAACTGCTGTCACACCCACAACCTCAGGAACTCTGAGCTCAAACAAACTCTTCCTCTTTTAAGGTATATCTGTTGCTGTTTTGTTCCAGCAATGCAAAGCCAACTCACACACACTCCTGAACTTCTGATGCACTACTATCGTGACTGATGACAAAACAGTATAAGCAGCTGATATGGACATAGTGCTCACCATGTGCCAAGCACTGTGCTAGCACTTAAACTCATTAAACAGCCCGATCTTCACAATCTTGTGCTATATTTGGAAGGAGATGAATGCAAAAGAAATTTAAAATCAGTCTTCTGAGCAGGTGACCTTTGACCTTTTCCACCCCTCCCCCCACCTTTATATTCTGTTTGGATTTGCAAGTCTGGGTAAGAAGCAGGGCTCTGGGGTGTCTGGATCCTCAGATAAAGATTTGTGATTTGCCTTTCTGCACCTTTCCTGGCTCAGTTGCTTCCACTCACACCCTCCCTTCTCTGGCTAGGTGCCTGTTCCATTCGGGTCTCATTTCCTTACCTCCCTTCTCACCGCCTCCTGGCCAAGACCCATCTGTCTCTTTGACAGCTGAACACCTGCTGCCAAGAGAAATAACACCCACATGTTCAGGGCGTTCCTGAAGGGAACAGGGTGGGAAGGGACAGGGAAGGGCTTCCTGCTGCAGCCTGGTGGGCAGTGGGACAGGAGCTGGAGCCTTCTTGGCCACAATCTGCCCAGGAAAGAGGGGGCCCAGTGGCAGCTGAAAAGCAACCAGCAAAGCCAGGAGGCAGAGGGAGAGAAGAGGGCAGCTTTGCTGGAGAGGCAGGGAAGGGAGAGGTGTGGGGTGTGTGCAGTTAGCAGCTTGCATTTGCACAGCATTCTGACCTCACTGCTATGCCTGGGGTGCCACAAGGGTGTCCACTGAACCCAAAGGCAAGCAGAGGCTAACTCACAAGTAGGTAGTTAAGCTGGCGAGGCAGTAGGGCAGGCAAGGACCCTGGTGCATCTCTATGTGCCCATCGAGTGGTCCTCCAGAGCTATGTGCAGGGGAGGCAGAAGCCACTGCTCTTCTATGGCCAAAGAGACAGGCCCTGGTTAATGCTCACAATTTAGAAATACCAGGTGAAAGTAGTACTTCCCAGGGACCATGCAGAGGCTCGAGGTGGAAGGCGTACAAGTGCTTCCCCAGGCAGGAGAAAGGCACACTGCTGCAGCAACCTCTTCGTACATGTGGAGAAACTGAGCGTCAGGAGGCCAAGGTCGAAGGGCTCATAGGAGTGGGCTTGCCCAGGGTGGCGCAGTCCTGGAGGCTGGGGGCCCATCCGTTTTGCTCTGCAGCAGCGAGTGAAGAAAGGGGGCTTTGTCTTCAGTCGTGAGTGGCCAACTCCAAGTACTATGTACTCTCCCCTGAGCTGGTGCCTTCTAGGCTTAGAGGGAGGGATGATATGTATGCGTTAGATTCAGCATAGCAAAGAGGGGTCAATCATGCACCGCACGATGCTTTGAGCTGAGCAAGTGGGCCCTGCTCCTAAGCACACAGCACAGCCAGATGAAGCAGGACCCCACACCAGAATCCTGGCCAACATGTCGGGGGACATCCTGAGTAAACCAGCTTGGCCTCCAGGGCTTGGGCAGCACACCAGCTCCAGGACTCTGGGTGTGCAGGAAGGAGGAGGCAGAAATGGTTGGGGGGCCCTGCTGCAAGTCTCAAGTTTGTTTCCCGCTGGCTTAGGACCCCCCTGGCTCCTGACTTGACCCTCTAGAGCCTTAGTGTTGTCTTGTAACTCAGATGTAGCACAGAGCCAATGTGCTTGGAGTTGATTTTAGGATCACATGAGATCAGGGTTGCACTCTGTGGTTGGCTGCATGGTTAAATGAGACATAAACATCAGCACTATGAAGAAGAGCTTAAGCCTCTGCCCCAAATTATTGCCCACCTCCTGAGCAACCCATTTATGCTTTCCCACTGGGCACTTATCGTGTGTGATGTCACCTAGTTACATAGTTCCTACATAGAAAGTTCGAGATTAAACTTTTCTAGGTCAAGATCAAATTAGTCAAGGTCTCTGGCCCCTGAGCTCATGTTTGTCCAGTGGAGATAACAGTTGTCCCTTATGGGACTGCTGGGTAGACTGGATGGGCAGATTTCAGAGAGTCTACAGCCACAGTAGCTTCTGGAGGCAGGAAGGAGAGAGACCCTGCGCAGCTTTCCCCCCTACTCTGCAGCTCTCTGTTGTTCTTTGTAAGTGTCCACACAGGCCAGAGGCTCCGCACTCAGCCTTCACTCAGAAAGCAGGTGCTCCTGGAGAGCTTCACCGGTGGCATCGGACTACAGAGGGTTTGGTACAGGTAAAGCTCCAGCCAAGTCCCTTCATTTGGGCTTTGCATTCAGGCAGCTCTTGGCTTCAGCTTCTGGCCAGCTACTCTGGCTTCCTGATATGCCATTTCCTTTTCTGTGAACAGAGAGAATATTTGTTGCCTGTGTGAGCTGCTGGATGCTCACAGGAAAGAGCCAGTACTTGGCTGTGGCGGGGAGAGGTGGCTAAATGATTGATGTGTATTGCTCTTGGTCCTTGAGACCCAATATTATTTTTCTTTTTAAAATAGGTAACTGTTCATAAAAAGTCTCGCTTTCTTTGGAGGAGAAACGTATCATACAGCACCACCTTTATGGTGCAGATGCTGAATGCTGATGCTTCTAGGGACAGCAGGGACGAGGGGGAGAAGGACTGGTCATCTGGAGCATTAATGGTCCTGCTACAGTCTCACCTTCCGCTAAGGTCTCCTACCCACATATCCTTTGCCCACTCCCCGAGCAAGCCATCTATATGTTCCCACAGGGCACTTATTGTGTGTGTGAAGTCGCCTAGTTACACAGTTCCTGTGTAGAAGGTTTAAGATTAAATAGTAACTTAATAACAACTGTATAAATCCGGCAACCAATATTTACAGAGAAGGGGGAGCGAGCCGAGGCAGCAGAGCTAACCATAAGGTATGTTTGCTTTCTCCCCACAGCTTTGAGAACCGGCTTGCTCAAAGCCCCCTTCTGAAGGGTTTCCACTTCAGTGATTCATTGCAGGCATCCTCTGGGCTGGGCCTCCCAGGACCTCACATTCCAGGCAGAATCGCAGGGGCAGGAGTGATTATGCAGCCTGAACTCATGCTGCAGACCTCCAGTGGAGTCGGGCCTCCTTTCCTTTCTACCCTGAAACCTTACACTCACTTTGCTTCCCTGAGATGAAGGAGACCTTCCCTGGTGCAATTCCTCAGCAAGACCTCTCTCAATTTTCCCCCTTTCTTTTGTCTTTTCTTTCTGTGCTGAGGAATCCATAGGTTGCTGGTCAAGGCAGCTGAAAGGACCACCAGCCTGAACTTGGTCTGGTTCTTCTCCCATGCCTTACCTGTACTGTCTTCTCATCTGATTACCTCTAATCTACTTAATTGGATTCACTGTGCATTACTGGACTATGCCCCAGAAGATCTATTTTTGTGAAAGCACGCTGAGTTATTCAATACCCTCTGTAGGATCTTTAATGGAGAAGAAGATTTTATTTTTAGTGGAGTTCTTACCAATTTTTTCTTCATGGGGCATGCTTTGAACTCCTATGTAAGAATTCTTTCCCCAGCCCTCAGTCATGGGAGATTTTCCCCTATATTTTCTTCTAAATAGTTTCATTGTGTTATGGTTTACATTTAAATATAAAATCTATTGTGAGTTACTTTTTATATCAGGTGTTAAGCTTAAGTGACACTCCATTTTTTTATAGATGCAAATTATTTTAGGGATATAGAATTTCCTCCACACCATTTGCTGAAAACTCTTTCCCTATTGAATTGCAATCTGTTGAGAATCAGTCAGTCAGATAAGTGCTCAAGGCAGCTCTGCCTTCAGGGTGGGTGAGCCTTTTTAGCAGAAGGTGATGGGGCCTTTCTCTGCCCCTGGAAATTCCTGTACTCCACAGTTCACTTTATCTCACAGTAATATGGCAGCGCTTGCTTTTGACTCATGGCTGCATTCTGTCTTTCCTTCTCCTTTCATTTCTAAACCATCGTACTATTACATCAGAAGATCCTTACAGACAGTGATTTTAATCTCTGTCTATAACTTGTATATCTAGACCATTTGTACTTAATGTATTATGGATATCTTGGTCCTACTTTTCTTTTTTAAATTTTCTTTTTCTCTACTTTCCTTCTCCTCCCTTTCTGCAGTTACTGTAACATATTCACTTTGCATGCCTTTTGAGTGGGTAGCCTAGTACAAGGTTTTGCACACACCACACATGTGTGCTGTAGGAGTACACACACACATGCACATATGCACATGTGCACGCACACACACACACACACACACACACACACACACAGCAGGGCAGGCTTCAGCACTATAGCCTGGACACAGACCTTCACACTGCTGAGCTGCATCCTACTTTTCATTTTTTATGTCAAGACAGGCTCTCTAAGGTGGTAAGCTGCACTCTCTGGGATCAATCCTCTTGCCCCAGCCTCCTGGAGTACTGGGATTGCAGTCTTGAACCAACCCGCCTGTGGACAGAGGGAGCTTCTCCATCCCCTTAGCACCCCCATTCATAAGATATTGTCTTACATGTTTCCCGTATATTCAAGATCACATCTGACAAATATGACTTTTGCTTGAAATAACAAATGCAACTCAGAAAAGTCAAGAGAAAACTAACCTGCCCTGCATTTCCTCTTCCCTGTTTTCAGTCCTCCCCAGCCACCCTGGAGTCCTTCTCCTCTGATTGCCTTTCTGCTGAGGGAGCTTTACTCTTTCCTTTTGGGTAATTTTTTTGGTGATAAAGTCTTGGTTTTTTTCTTGCTGAGAGAATACCTTGATTTCTGAAGGAGATTTTGTCAGTGGGTGAAATTCTGGGTTCACAGGTATTTTCTTTCACCCCTTGACCCAGATTGTGCCATTTCTTTTTGGCCCCATGTAAGTGCATTGTTGCTCTTTTTCATATAGGTGATATATTATTTCTTTGGGAATGAATGTATTTTACATAAAATATTACATATAGTGCATCATATAGAATATATGTATGTCTCTCAGAGGTTTAGGGAATTTCTAGCTGCTGTTTCTTAAGTGCTGTTTCATTCAGAGCCACTCTGTGGTCTCCTGCTGGTCTCCTGAACTGAACTTTAGACCTTTTGCACTATTTGCCCCATCATTTTTTACTCCAGTGTCCATAGCCCTTGGCTGCTCAGAGTGCATCATTTTTTTGCTTTCAGCTGACAGAGAAAGTGACTTCCCTATGTGGTCTCCATTGCCATAGCTGGGGCCAGGGGCTTGGTGCCAGCTGGCTCCCTGTGTGATAGCCCTGTCAGTGCCCTGCTCACCTTGCAGTGAAGGCCCTGCCTAGCCTGGCCACTGATGCAGGCTACCCCATGCACTGCATTCCTTAAGGCAATGATGCTAGCAAGAGCTGTGTGCATGGTTTCTGAATCCACACTCACTGAAGCCGCAGTGACCTGCTCTCAGGTGCTGCCCATCCAATGGTAAACTGACCTTAGATCGGCCTGTGTGTAGAGGCTCTGCTCTGTCCCTGTGCCGTGCTCCATCCCTGAGTGGTCTCTTCCTGTGCATCTTGGACCTGCTTCTGATATCCATGCTTATGAGGGACTGCTCAGCGACAACACAAGCACCTAGCGACTCTGGCTGGACCTTGGCCACGTACCTAACTTGCTACTCTGAGTACCAGGAGGCTCCAGAGCTTCCAGCTTTATCAAAGTGTCCTAGTGGTGCAGCGAGGCTGGAGCACAGCTGGGTGTTCTTGCTGCTGCAGAAGCCATTAGGAACCTCAAGCACCAACCAGAGTGCTCATAGGTGCTGCCCCCACAGCACACAGCTCCCAGCATAAGTTAGTCTGCCCAGAGAGAGCCTCAGGGTGCCAGGCTCCCCTCCCACTAACCAGAGCTGATGGTCAGATGAAAGCGGAAGAGGTGTGGGCAGCTTCCCACAAGATTCCTTAGAAGTAAAAGTGCCACCTTCTCACTCCTGTTCTCTCCTAAGGGTGTAACTTGACTGCAATGACTGGGCTGACAGCAGTCACTTGGAACAATGACAGTGCGAGCCACACTCCAGGAATCTCACGGTGAGCACACGAAGCCTGGGACCCCAACAGACTCAACATGGATGGGTGACCCGGGATGCTTGTGTGAGGACGCGGAGCTCACAAACTGCTCACTCAGGGTTCCTCTTTCTCGCTGCTAGCCCAGTCTGAAACAATGCGCATGTGCACTGCGGTGAAAAGTGTGGGCTGCCCATCAGGGGCCCATGATGGCTCCAATGTCTTTAGCCAGCCAAGCTCTGGCCACCAGAAAGGCTGATCACCGATGAAACTCCGGTTTGCACCGGCACTGCACCTGCCAGGATCTTTCTATCCGAGGCTTTTTCAAGCCTCATATGTGAAAAGATCGCATAAGAAGCAATTTGTGGGATTATTTTCCTAAATGCAGCTCTCTTGGCCAGTCTTCACATTACAGGTAAACTGTCTGTGGGAACAAATCCCAGCCCAGCAATTTTTAAAGGTTTTCTTGATGACTCCAAATCCCGAGAACCAATTCAGATTTCTATTTCCATTGCAAATGCCATGGAACGTGCCGGGCTACGTGCCTAGAGATTAAGCTGAGCCGATCCTCAGGCGCCACAGCCACGTCCTGTCCGGGCACCGCGGAAGCCCCCCACCTCCTTCTCGGAACGAGTAACCAGGGGCTGAGCACACTGGCTTGTTAAATGTCCCCTAATCTGTGACATGCACACCACCAGAAAAACTAGGGGAAATTTGATAATGAGATGCATCACAAGTCCTTACATAACCCAAGGGTTTTTCTCTGTGCTGCTGAGAGCAGCTACGACAGTAACACTTGTGGTCACAGGCAGAGGAAGGACTGGGCACGTTCTGGACAAGAAGGAAGAAAAGCTTAGACACGGACATGGTCATGTGAAGGGAACGGGGCGCCAGCTGCGGGGGATCCTCCCGGTCAAGTCCGGGGTAGAGCGCAGGATGAGGGCGACGACCTGAGCCTGGAGCAGTTGGTCAGAGCCAGAGCTGGCGAAACTCCAGAGATGGCGAAACAAAGCTGGGAGCTCAGAGGCTCCTAAAAGCGGATGATGAGGACGTCTCACGTGCAACGTCTGCATTCCGGGAGCAGTTGTTAGGTGCCCAAAGGATCCGAGGAACACGCTGAAAATTTAAAATGAGGAATAAAAACAGATCCTACAGGAAAACTTAGAAGAGATACTGTTATCCACCTCGAGTCCAAAATAACAGTAATGAATAAGCTCAAGAAAATAAAAAACAAGGAAGACAATTTCAGGGCATGAGTGAAGTTTATACAACAGGTGGTAATTTTGTATCAAAAGTGCCGAGGATAAATTAAAAATTCATACATTGGGTTTAGGAGTAGATTAGACTCTGCTAAACAGAGAATCAATAAACGGAAACAGATTGGGAAAAAATAACCACGCTAAATAATGAAGTCAATAAGGGTGAAAAAAAATAGAAAGATGCTTAGGAGACCTATAGGTGAAGAAGCTCATCATGTTTATAATCGTTCCTCAGAAGGGAAGAAAATTTTTAAAAAATTAATCAAAAGAAGTATCTTTTTTTTTTCTACCAGAAGAAAAGAAAAAGACAAATGGAAAGAAATTATTCACAAATTCAAGATAGACAAATACAAAGAAAACTAAGAAAGGTATGTTAAACTACTGGAAATAAAAACAAAGATAAAATCTTTTTTTGAGGCAGGGTTTCACTATGTGGTTTAAGCTGTCCTTGAGCTCACTTTGTAGCCCAAGCTGGTCCTGGTCTTGAACTCACTAGGATCCTTCTGCCTCAGGCTCCTGAATGCTACGATTACAGGTGAGTGCCACCATGCCTAACCAAAGATGAAATCTTAAGGGCTGGCCAAATAGCTTGGCAGGTTAAAGTGCCTGCAAGCAGGAGCTGGGGTTTGATCCCCTGGGCCTGCTGTGCTGGCCCCGCCCCTGGGACATGCTGAGATGGCCGTTGAGACTGGCTAGGATGGCGCACGCCTGTAATCCCAACTCTTGGGAGGCTGTAAACTGGCAGATCACTATGAGTCTGATCTAGTAATGAGACTCTGAACATCCTTGTAGACCCGTCCCTAAAATACCAAAAAAAAAAAAAAGAGAGAGAGAAAATCTTAGTATCAAGGAAAAGAAAAACCTGACAGGTTACCTTCAAAGGAGATTCAACAAATCTACTTTTTGTTTGTTTGTTTTGATTCAGGGTCTTCTACACAGTACTTTAGGCTGGGCCTGGACTCTATGCAAGCCAGGCTGGACACCAATTTGTGATCCTCCCGGCTCAGCCTCCTCAATGCTGGGGTTAACGATGTACCCTCCCACTCTTTGCTTTTTAATGTAAATGAAGGGGATATAATACCTGGACCTTCATCTTCAGGAAAAGCAAAGCCAGTAATCCTGGCTGCCTGGGAGCCTTGGCCAAAGGGCTGCCTATTGGAGGCCAGCCAGGATAATTAAAAAGTACTATTTCAAAATAAAAAGTAAAAAGGGCAGAGCTACAACACAGTGTTGGAGTGCTGCTTAGCATGAGCAAGGCCCTGCTCTGTCCGCAGCGTAACAGCAACTAAAAACCTGCAGAGGTGCCTCAAATATCCCTGCGCTACAGGAAAGACTGAAGTATTTTAAGGTGGAAGGAAAAGGACACATGTGGACATAGGCCTGTCTGAAGAGCTCTGCAGCCAGCAACCGTGCAGCAGTGTGGGGAGAGCTGAGGAATTCTTCTTTTATTTCAAAGAGGAAAACCAAAACCAAAACCAAAATCAAATAACAAGAAGAAAGACAGAAGTAAAGCAATATAAAACAATAGAAGTGGTACTAATCTGAATAATAAATTGAGTAAGTTATTATAAAAACAATGTTTTATAGAATAAACACAGTGGCAATCAGAGCATAAAACAAGTGTTTCTATGAAGTTAGTGTTCTTAGGCATGGTAACATCTAAGAAGTAATAAAAGCACCAATATTTGTCTGACCAATAGATTAACACTACACATTAGAACCCCTAGGTAGCTGCTGAAAGAACAGGGAAAGAATGGGCCAGTAAACATTTATAAAGGAAAATGAAGGACTGGCCAGATAGCTTAGAGGACTAAAGCACCTGCTTAGGCAGAGCACAGTGGCTGGGGTTCAATGTCAACCAAGGGGTGCCAGCCCCACCTCTGGGGTGCACTCAGACAGCGATTGAAACTGGGCCTGGTAGCACAGACCTATAATCCCAGTGCTTGGGAGGCTGAAAATGGGAGAATCACTATGAGCCCAGTCTACATAGTGAGACCCTGTGGACCCTATAGACCTTGTGGACCCTGTGAACCCTGTGGATACTATAGACCCTGTAGATCCTGTAGACCTTGTGGACCCTGTGGACCCTGTGGACTCTGCAGATGCTATAGATGCTGTGGACCCTGTGGACACTATAGACCTTGTGGACCCTGTAGACACTGTGGACCCTATACCCTATGAATCCTGTAGATCCAGTGGACCCTGTGGACTCTGTAGATCCTGCGGACCCTGTGAGCCCTGTGGACACTGTAGGCCCTGTAGACCCTGTGGACCCTGTACCAAATAGATAAATAAAGGAAAGTAGCATATAATTTATCAGTGCAAAAGAAGACAAAAGGGACAAAAATCTTGATGTTAGAAATCAAGCGATATACACTAATCTGAAATGAAAACAGAGCTCTACAACTGAAATATAGAGACAGTTGGATGCTCACAGGAATGCTGACAGTTTAAATGCAAACATAGGAAAGACATATGTGGGTGGGACAAAAATGCAACCCACATCGAACTGTAGAGCAGAGAGTCTTACTAGAGATATATAGAGAGATTTTATAACTGTAAATAACTCATCCTGTCAGAGATATCTAAGAATTCTAGCTCTGGGTACATTTTATGGCACAGTATAAATTGACAGAACAAGGAGGCAAGACAAAAGTCCATAGTACTAAACATGTAACGTGCTCAACAAACTCTTCCTATGTGGAACGCTATACCTCAAAACCAAAGAGCATGCTTTTGGTTTTCTTCAATATTTATCATTTTCTGAACTATAAAACACAATCCAACAAGTTTTAAATAATTCAAATCATGCAGAGTATGTTTTATTGTTGCATGCAGTACAATATGCTAGAAGTTTAACTAGATGCCCAGAAAAACCCTATTTACACTTCTAAATGATCCACAGGTCAACTAAAAGTCCCACAGGGAATTAGACAAGCTTAGAATGGAAAGAGGACGTAAGCCATGTCTTGCTGCCCCTCCCATGACTGCTGCCTCATTCTTCTTGGACTTAAAAAGGTATAATTCCAGGCCATGGCCAGGGGACAATTGGAAAGCCCTCTCAAAGGATGTGAGGATGGCAGGAAACCCCATGGAGCAGGGACCCAGGGTCTGGAGGCACCTGAAAGAGGAGCTTTGTAGATGCACCTGTCCTGAGAAGGTCTGCTCCTCACCCTTTTCTCTCTGAAAAAGTGGGGTGCCGTGGAAGCAGAGAGAAGAGGAAATTAGAGCCTGCGGTGTATAAATTATAAAAAGGCTAGAAAATGATTTTAAATATCTCAAAAAAGTCAGCAAAAGAATAGCAAATAAAGACCCAGGGAGATAGCTCAGTGGAATAAGTGCTTCCCTGGCAAGCATAATGGCCTGAGTTCAATTCCCGGTTCCACCAAAAAAAAAAAAAAAAGATTAGCAAATAAAATCCAAAGAAAGGGACTGGCAAGATAGCTCAGAGGTCTAACATTCCTGTTTCGGCAAGCTTAGGCAGACGTAGGGGACTGAGGTTGGATCCCTGGCACCAAATGCCGCACCAGCCCCACCCTCAGAGCAGGCTGAACTGGCTAAATGAAAAAATAAAATAAAATCCAAAGAAAGCAGAGGAAAGGGAATAATGATGATAAGGTAAAATTCCATGAGGTGGAAAATAAACTTCCAAAGAAAATAATTTGCAAAACTAAAATGTATCACCTTCTAAAGACATTTAATAAGGGCCAGGGAGATGGCTAAATGGAATAAGAGCTTCCCTGGCAAACACAAGGGCCTGAGTTCAATCCCTGGTTCAGCCAATAAATAAATAAATAAATAAAGACTCATAAAATGGATAACCCCCAGAAAAGAATAACTAAAAGGAAAAGAAACATGAAGCAACAATGGGCAGTGTGCTCCAGGAAGTGGACCTTGAAGAAACCCTAATAGATTCTTATGATCCTTTCTTAGTAGGTGCAGCAGCACAGGCAAAATGAATGAAATCCTAGAAAACACAAGAAGACAGCAACATCCAAATAATTCTTTACTTCCTAAAAACAAGAAATCTGTAATTTAAGTCTATTCATGAAGAAAAATCCAGGCTCAGGTAATTACTCTGGAAAATTCTTCTAAACATTTAAAAAAGATTTAACTGGAATCAAATAAAGTTTCTGAGAATAGAAGCTGCAGGGATACTTCTCAAATCCTTCAGCCACAAGACTTTGTACTTGAAAAGAGTATTACACAAAAGGATCCAGTTTCTTCATGAATGTACGTGACAATTTAAAGCAAACATATTTAAGAAACACACATCAAGCCGGGCATGGTGGCGCATGCCTGTAATCCCAGCACTCGGGAGGCTGAGGCAGGAGGATTGTTGTGAGTTCGAGACCAGCCTGAGCTACAAAGTGAGCTTAAGGCCAGACTGAACTGCATAGTGAGACCCTGTCTCAAAAAAGACAAAAAAAAAAAAAAAAAAAAAAAAAAAAAAAAAAAAAAAAAAAAA
>PVKA01004246.1:0-63390 GCA_004027165.1 Ctenomys sociabilis
AAAAGCAATATGACAGAATGAGGACTGCTTTGATGAATTATTAGTAACTAGATATGGCTAAAGAAAACTCTAATCTCAGAGACACATCAATAAAAGCTCTTCAAACTAAAATTTAAAGAGAATAAAATTTACAAGTAGAAGTTATATAGTTTGTATTAAAACTAACTTAGCACATATTTTAAATTTTTGGAATGTTACATTATTTTAAAGAGTATTTTTCATTAAGCATTTTCACTAAGCTCCCTAATTGTGTAGATTGAAGTTAGGAAACATTAAATATCATTTTTTTATGTGTATTTGTTACAAGGTCTCACTACACAGCTCCAGCTTGTAGTGATCCTCCTGTTTTCAGCCTCCCCAGTGCTGAGAAATCAGACATGTGCTACCATGCCCAGACTTGATCACTGGCTCAGTGCTCCTGGGGGTGAGTTTGGCAAGATAGCTCAGAGGATTAAGTGCCTGCTTCAGCAACCACAGGGACTGAGGTTCAATCCCTGCATCAGGTGCTGCCATTATAAATTTTAAATAGGACTTTTTTGGCATTCTCCTTGGGTGTTTGATTTTGTATGTTGGATTCATAAATTTTAAAATGGGTAGTTGCATGCTGGGGAGATAGGTTGATGATCTAAGTGACTCCTGGCAAGTGAAAGGAGCCAGGTTCGATCCGTAGTACTGCATTCCATGCTGGCCCTGCACTGAGCTGGCCACCAAAACCAGACATGGTGGCACATGCCTACAATCCCAGCATTGGGGAGACTGAGACAGGAGGATCACTATGAGTCCAAACTGCGTAGTGAGACCCCATACCAAATAAATAAATAAAAAGACTTAAAATAATAATAAAATAAAATGAGCAGTTGTTCTCCTGTCAGTCCATGTGCCAGCATCAGCAGTAGATTTGTCACATAGTAACCTAGGCAGTACTTGGACAGGCACAATGAAAGGGAGAAATGAGATGATTATCACAGATCCTGCCAAGACGACTTGAGGTAACTGGATGAAAATGGTTGGTTGGCTAGAAGAATTTAGTTTGTTGGCTCTGCCCTGAGCATTTAGTTAATTGCCCAATTCTTTGTGTCCTTTAGCCTGTGTTTCTGTGGTCTACATTGATGTCAGCTCTGCACAATAGCCTCCTGTTAATTAAACCTGAGGATTGTCTCTGAAATCTAGTTGAAAGAATCCCTTTGCATTGTAAAGCCTGGTCTCAGAGAAAAGGAGTCATCTCTGACATAATCTGAATGGTCGTCAGGAATGGGGTTAAGATTTTACGTATTGTATTTTTTAGAGTGCTAGGCATTGAGTCTAAGACCTTGCAGATGCTAAATTTATATTTTATCACTTAGCTACATGACTAATCACCAAGATTTAGATTTTTTTTTTTCATATATTTTAGGAAAGGGTCTACAGGCTGTTCAGGGTGTAGTGATTGTCCTATTTACAGCCTCCCAAGTGCTAGGATTGCAGGCACACCACCAAGCCCAGTCTCAATTGCCCTCTCAGGGCATACCAGGAGCGAGACCAGCACAGCAGGCCTGGGGATTGAACCCCAGTCCCCTGTGCCTGCTTGAAGGTGCTTTAGTCCACTGAGCTGTTTGGCTGGCCCCTGCGTAAAGTTTGAACAATTTAGAGAATATCAGTTAGGAAGTCTCTCACCAGTTCTGATAGGGCACTGGCTGGAGAGGAAAATCAGAGATGATTTTTAATGTTCTTCCCAACTCTGAGCGTCCATGATTTTAAGCATCTGGCCTGGGGCTTGCCCTTTAAAAACTACTATGTGAAAATGAGTTCACAGCTGTAATGGATTAAGCCTCTTAAACTTGGCACTCCACGCACATAATCCATAATCCATCTAGATAAGGAATGAGTGGGGTAAGGATTATTTCCTCCTCTTGATCTTTTACCACCTCCTCCTCTTTACCCCTTTGTTTAGTTTTTTTTTTTTTTTTTTTTTTTTTTTTTTTTTTTTTTTTTTTTTTTTTTTTTTTTTTTTTTTTTTTTTTTTTTTTTTTTTTTTTTTTTTTTTTTTTTTTTTTTTTTTTTTTGCCTTTTCCCTCCAATACTGCTGGCAGTAAAACCCAGTGCATGGTGCACACCAAGCAGGCTCTCTGAAAGTGAGCTACATCCCCTACACCTTATCTTCATTTTATAGAAGAAAAGGCTGAATTGTGGGAAAAGAATTTGTTGTGGTGTTGAACCAGTAACCAAGACTTCTGAAAAAGACTTCTGGGAAAAATTCAAGTTTCATTTTAAATTTTTTTTTTGACAGAACCAGGGATTGAACTCAGGCCCTTGCACTTGCCAGGGAAGTGTTTATTCCACTGAGCCATCTCCCCAGCCCCTCAAGCTTCTTTTTGACCAAATGATTTGAAGATTTGCCTCAGTCCTCCAAGAGGGATTGTGTGTAGAGCCAGAGCACGCGTGTGCAGCTATCACGTCTTTCATTCATCTTGTTGAAATTTCTGCAAGCCTGGGGCCCAAATTTCCTTCCTGAATCCCCTGTTTTCATTCATTAAAGCTTAACATCTCTCCATTTGCTGTTTCTTTTTTCCCCTGTCCTACTTCTACACTCTGCACTCTTGCGCTTCCACACTTTAGACTTGTGCACAATAGAGTGTTAATAAAACAAGCAAGCAATGTTGCAAAGTCCAAGAGATCAGAGAGACCAACGAGGAGAATGGAAATCTATTTTCAGGATTTCAGATACACAATGACCCAGCGGACTGCATCCAAAGTGCAGGGCTACAGAACAAAGGAAAGGTCTTAGATTTATGTACTGGGGGAGGGTGGGACAAGGGAGGGTCAAGACAAAGTGGTTAATAACTTAGCCTTGAAAGAAGACAGAGCCTTCTGAATCCTGAGAGAACAAGATGGTATAAACTCTGTTTATAGGACATAATTGCCAATCTTATCTGTACCAGAAAAAGGAGTTCTAGACATGGTTCTAGACATGGGACGACAGGGGAATAGGAAGAGATTGCTATGTAAATCCTGCTTCGGCACAGAAGCAAAGAAACAGACAAATCCTGACTTACTGACTAAACTGCTACGTGGTTGAAATATGTATTCCATTTTGTCTTGGAAGAAAATCACTGACTCTAAAGACTCATGCAGAATTATTTTGGAAAAATAAAATGACTATTAATTACTAAATCAATTTTCTCAATTGTTGTTTGAAATAAATATTTTCTATCCTGCTGCATAACTTGTATCTCTTAGCTCTGCTGCTATTTTAGAAAATTTGTATCTCTCAGAAACTGGATGGTCTTGGTAAGAGTGTTTTCTCATTTTTCAGTGATTAAATTTTGGGAAAGGGGTAAAATAAAACTATGCGCCAGTGGTACTTCGGTTACAAGTACCATGAATTTACAATCCCTGTACTAAAAAAAAAAGTTCCCGAATTTACTTTGCTTTATGATTTGGAGGAAGATGGCTGCAGTTTTGCTTGTGAGGTGAAGCGGGCCATGGTCCTCTTTGTCACCTGAGGTGAAGTCTGTGAACTAAAGCAACTTTTGGCTGAATGCTTTGGTTTGTGAACCAACTGTTGGCAATCAGAAGCATTCCTGAACCAAAGTACTACTGCATTTTGGCTTTCAGCACATAATTCTCATCAGAATTAAAAAATTTTAAGGACAATACAATTTTTGATTTCAGCAAAGAGGCCTCCTTTTCAGAATTAATTTTTAAGTCACTCATCTTTTTTGTCCCAATTATAACTGATGTTATGAATAGCTTATAAAGAATATTTATAGAGGGCTTAAGGGTTGTCTTCTTTCCTATTCAGTTTTTTATCTGTATAAATGATGTAGGTCAAAGATATTTGAGTTTTTATATGTAATTCTAGTTTTCCAGTAATTTACACCAGCACCATTGCTCAAATAAGCATAAAATCTCTGATGTGAGAGGATGCTTATTCAAGGACATGCTGATGATATGGAGTATTTTAAAGGGTTATTTCAGCTGACCACCTTAGAATAACCTGGAGAGTATATAAAATGCTTATTTTGAGGCCTTTCTGTGGACTGACTAAATTTGGACCCCTGAAAAAGTGGCTACAGAAGGGGAAGGGGGATTTAGAAAAAAAGAAAAGAATTGAAAAAAACAGAGCTTTTTCTAAAAGGGAAGGGGAAGCGAGTTGGAAGGAAGAGAGGGGAAAAGGATTTAAAAAATAATTGTGATATGTGCATTAATGAAGCCTCTGTGCTGAATGTATTCATTACATACTGTAAACGTGTGCCGATTTAAAAAAGAAACTTCTCTAGATGTTATCTTTAAACATTTACAACCTGAGATTTTTTTTTTTTTTTTGAGAATCGTCTTTTTTTTTTTTTTTTAATATGTATTTAGTACAGGGTCTTCAGGGTCTCACTACGTAGGCTCGTAGGCTCGATCCTCTGGTTTTCAGCATCCAACCGCGGCAGCTGCGCTCTGCCTACGCAGGCACCTTAGTCCCCTGAGCAATCTAGCCAGCTATGGAGAATCAATTTCTTAAAGGTGACATTACCCCCAGCATTACAAGCATATCCAGTGGGCTGTGTAGTTGTGGCAGGGCTCGGGCCAAGCAGGTACATGGCTCTGGTTTCCATGCTCAGTATAAAGGAAAAAAAAGCCCATCATGTTAACCCTTGAGAGAAAATTTCCTGTTGTTTTAGCAGATAATGCGCAATGGTAAGAAAGTAGTTTTGGGTACTGATCTGCTGTTGAGTAACTCAATTCAACTGCTGATTTTCTGTGTTCAAAATAATTGTACCTCGTGGGTATCAACCACCCATGTTTGCTGCATGGTCACTAGTGTCCCTGTAACAACTGAGACAAAGGTGTTTCCTATAGTATCTTCAAATTGATTTTGTACACAGTTTTGTAATCTAGTTTTCAGTTTCCATTCTGCTCCCATATTTTTCTGAGTTTTCTGTTGGCATGAGGAAGACTATGTTATGAGTTTAGTTTTGTAGGGGAGGGAAAAAAGCCCACTTAGAAGGGCACTTTCTTTAGTTGAAACTGTCTGGGTTCACCTCAGGTGAACACTTCCTCCCGCCAACTGCCAACTACGAAGTACCCAGAAAAATCTCTGAAAGCCATCATGCTCTGACTATTGCTACCATCTCCAGTTCATGGAATAAGCATCGCGTTTTTGAGATACTCTATAGTAACTCTGGAAATTTTAAGGACAATTTACAAAGAAATAGAAAGATGTCATTTCTACCCAACTTATTATTATACAGAACAGCAAAGTGGTATTGTATAATTATTTGGCGCTATGGGAAAGCAACCAGCATATTTTGCAATCATGTACCTCCCACCCCTTTCACCTACGCATCTGCAGGTTTTCTCCAGCAACGAACAGCCTGTGACAAAACTTCAGTTTGCCAGCAGTTAAGACAGCATGTTTCTGAGGGTCTCCATGACAAAAGTTAAACTGGAGCTTTTGTTTGTTAGTCTCCTTTCCAGTAAGACCCACCAAATTAGAAAGCTTTATTAAGCATGAGCCTGACTCTGTTTAATCCCAAATTCTGCCAACTCAGATCTACGGTGCAACATGAAAGAAAGAAAGAAGAGAGAGAGAGAGAGAGAGAGAGAGAGAGAGAGAGAGAGAGAGAACAAAGGAAGGAAATACTTTCCATGAATTTAGTAGAGAGGAGACACTTTAAATTCTTTAGGTTCTGTGATGTCAAAACTCCTAGATGACTGAAAAATCACTTACTCATAGATATATATACAATCTTTGTAAAGGCTGAGCATATACAGTCTGAAGTCATGTTGCCTTGAAACACTTGTACCACATTGAGTGCTATGAAAGTAAGTATAGTGTCCCCATTTTTTACTATGCAATTGATGAAAATTTTTCTTTAGCATCATAGCATCATTTTATTTATTCAGACCTAGAAACTTAATGAGGCAATTATGAAATGAAAATACAAAATTTAGGAACATTTTTCCCTATTATTGGGGATTGAATTCATGGCCTTGTAAATTAAAATATATATGACATATAACTTACATAATTGTTTTTCAGACTTGGTTGCAATTTATGTTCATAATTACTGTTGAAATCTTAATATAGAGCTAGAAATTCTATTCAAAGTAAGCTTTTATTAATTGCAGTATTTCATACAACTATAACCTCTTAAGCTTCCTTATTACACTTAAAGAATCTGCAGGGGTTTACAAAATCATCCAACGATTTTGAAATTTGAACCAACGACACACTGGAACCAACACTGATTCTTTGAAGCTGTGTGTTTTAACAGTTGGCTCCCCAAAACACAGGTGTTTGTTAAGAAATTCATGGCACATATTCTGATTCCATTAGTCAGTATTGCATAAAAATTATGCTTTTGATTTTTATTTGAGTTATTCTCCTCACTACTACTTTCCCTTTTGGAAGGCTCTGATATGAAGAGTAGGGTAGAAAACAGACCATTTAAAAAATAACGTTAGTATTTTAATCAACAAAAGGCTGGGACTATGAAGAACATTGTAATCATATGACTGCACCATAAGTTTGTGTTACATCAAGTCAGGGTCATGGGTATGTTTCATTGCCAAAGAAAAGTATTTCTGAATTTAGAGAGAAAACAAAGTAGGCATAGGATTGAATTTTACATTCCATTGTTTTAAAAGGTGTTTTAGTCTTTAAAAAAATCTTTATACTTGGGTTACATATTAAACTTGAAATACATGTGCTGTGAACAAACTTTCATCTTGGCAGTGACTTCAAGGATTGTACTGAAGACCATGTACCAGTGATGGCAGTCATTAATTCTGCACAGATGGCAGGCTATCCTGAAACTGTGTATTAATAGCAAAAGTAGTGTGTTGGAATTTTATGAAATTTGAGGGGAGTTCACTCTAACTTACCCTCCTTCACTCTGTCCCTAGGGAAGCACACAGTGGCTTGGAATGCTGGCTCAGTAGTGAGAACTCCAAACATGTTTACAGTGGAGGATAGAGGAGGGGTTTCAGAGATGGGCAGAGGTCAGATGTCAGGACTCTTGCTGCTGGTGCCCTGCCAGCTCCTTGGTTTGTCTTCTCCTTTAGATTGTTAGTTCATTTCCTCGCTATTTGAAGCCTCAGCATTGGCACTTTTTCCTACAGACAGTTCATTTTCCACATCAGAAGAGATTAGGAAAAGAGAGAAACCTGCAGGGACAAAAGCCATATTGCAGTAAAATTCTTCCCCTCATGGTAGAAACCCAGTGAATCTAGGGCTTTAGCACAGAGGAGCTACGTAGTAAACCTTGTCTAATGCATGTTTCCTCCCTTCAGATTTTCCTGAGCTCATTTGAATTTAGTGATGATTTTTTGTCGTCCTGTTATTTATTCACTCATTCCTACAACAGATGCTATTTTAGAACTCAGCAAGTATTTCCTACAGTCCAAAGTGCTTGACAAACACTTTACCCAGACACTTGATTTTTAGCCACAAATTGGTATTAACAAATAACTATCACCGGGCTTTTCAAGCACTTGCTTCTTTCTACTTGGCATTCAGTAGTTTTCTTGAAGCACAGGATATTTATTTTGCCAGTAACACCAAGAACCATTTATGTGCCTTTCATCAAGAGGCACGTTCAGTCTGCTTAGGCTTCTGTTCCAGGATATAGTTATCTATGTGCCTAGGAAACTCATACAGGGCCCATAAAATGTAGATTCTCTGGCCTTGTTAGAGAAGGTTCAGGTGTTCCACGGTTTTAGAAACCTCCCCAAGAAGTTCTAGTGTGCAGTCAAGGGTGAAAATCACTGGAGAGATGTGCTGAAGGTAGGACTCTGCGTTCCCTGCCTTGGTAGACATCCAGTGAGAGGCCCAGCTGCAAGTGCGTGTGTGAGGCGAATGAAGCAACAGGCTTTTGGGGGCAGAAGGAGGGTACAATCAAAACCGTGTGTCTTTATTTTGTCATGTGGCGGGTTTTCTTTTTCTGCCAATTTATAGGTAATAAAAATAATGTAATTTCCATGTGGTAACTTAATAACACGTCTGTTGAGGACTCCATTTGCCTCCTATAGTCTACTTCCCTCTCCTTAAATAAGCAATTGAGGTTAGCTACTGTAGATATTCCAACTTTTTCTGTTTCTGTGCATTCACAGGTATTCATGGAGCTAATAATTTTATCACCAGAGATTATCTGTGGATAATGTTTTATGTATTAGAAATATAAAAGCAGGCATGTGAATAATGAAGTATAATATGAATTTGTTTTCATTTTATATTGATACATTGAATATGTTTTAAAAATTTAAAACTTTTTAAAACTTAGAGTGGTTTAAAATTCAGAGAAAAATGTGAAGCATGGAGTTGCTTTATACTCTGCGCCAGCTTTCCTTTGGCTGAATACCTTCCATTAGCACGGTACTTTTGATAGATGCTTATTATAACTAAGGAATCTACCTGCATTAACATATTGTAATTACATAAAGTATACATTTCATTCTGATTTCTATCTAATATCTTTTTTTGCTCCAGGATTTCATCTGGGGCATCATGTTACAATTTACTGCCATGTCTCCTTAGATGCCTTTCACTGCGACAGGGTCACCTTCTTTCTGACGACTGTGACTTCGAGAAGCACTGGCCAGAGCTCTGCAGATCCCGCAGCTGGGATGTGTCTGAGGATTCCTCTGAGTAGGCCGAGGTTACATGATTGGGGGGTGGAAGATCATTGATGTACAGGGCCATTCTTCATTGCAGAGCATCGAGGGTGCAAACTTTCCACCTGGCTCACCAGGAGGACATTGTCTTGTGCACCTGGGAGCAGCGTCTGTCACCTTCCTCCGCCTTGGACTTTCCCCCTTTCCGCTTTTATCATGCTGTGCTCCTTAGAAGTGTCTTCCGTTGTCCATACTTGAGTGGAGTGGTGTGCTCAACTTTCCACCATTTGTTTTAAATCTGCTGTGTGCCACTCTTGCGCAGTGAAAGCACAGCAGGGCTTTCCCTCCAGGTATTTGCTGAGCACATGGAGGCGGAATCAGAATACTGGTGCCTGGATCTCCCTATTTGAACTGGCAACAGAGCTCATACCATAGTGCCTATTAGGCTTTATTTGTTTATTATTATTTTTCCATTTTATTATTATTTTCCATTTTATTATTATGTTTCCATTTCATACAGGGTCTCACTACACAGCTCAGACTCGTAGTGATCCTCCTGTTTTCAGCCTCAGTGCACCTGGCGATGGGGCTGGCGTGCCATGTGGGACAGGGATTGAAACCTGGTTCAGTGCTTGCCGAAGCAGGCACTTAGTCTGATGAGCTATCTTGCGAGCCCCTATTGGGGCCGCTCAGCATGTAAGCCACGACTCTGCTCAGCATGCTTATTTAGTCAAGCTCCAGATCACAAACTGCCTTTCCTGCGTCTTTCCTGCGCAGCCTTCCTGTTTGGTCTTCCACTAAGCAGCACTGCTTCCCTCCTCAAGTTGACCGGAACAGTAATCTTTTGTCTCCTGTGCCACTTATACTTTGTACCTTCTCACAGCGTGCAACTTCTTCACTATTCATCTGTAACCTTTAAGAGAAGAACTAACTTTTGGTCACACCCACCACATTGCTTTAGCCAACAAATGATAGGACAAATGTGCTTTAATATGTTTTCTTGTGTAAATGTACATATTAAATTAACATGTTGCGTACACTTATTTAGCAGTTCAGTGACATTTAGTACAATCATAACCTTATACAGTCCTAGAACATTTAGGAAATTTAGCTCCACAACATTTTTATCACTCAGTAAAAAACTCTGCGCCCATCACAAATGACGCCTCCTCCCCCAGCTCTTGTCAAGCCTGCCCGATGTCTTGGCAGATTTGCCCATCCTGGATATTTCACATACATGGAATAATCGCATATGTAACCCTTTGTCTCTGCCATTTCCCTATTACTGCAGTGTTTTCAAGGTTTGCCCATGTTTGTATAATGGGTGAGTGTTTTATTCTATTGTTTGCAGGTACCTTTCCTATGCCCTGATTTTACCACTAGATGGAAGCACTTTCCTGGACATCTCCCTGTTGTTACCCATACTATGCAGTGGAATTAAACTAAATCATGAAATTTTATCAGCTCAAAAACTGCTTTCACTGAAAAGCTGACCACTGCATAATAAACTCCTGCAATGGATTTTTATTTTTTACTTTCAAACATGTACCATAATCTAGTCATCAACAATGGGTTATAGGCAGCTTTGGTTTCTAGAAGATATATTTAATGTTTTTTTAAATTCATATTTCATTTTAGAACAATTATTACATCATAAATCTTTTATTAAGGTGTCAATGAATAATAATATTTATGTCTAGATGGGTAATGAAATATTACAGGGACCTTTGAAATGTCATTGTGAAATCTGCAGAGGCTTGGTTTAGAGAACCTGGCTCTATCCATGAACAAAGCATCAGAGGCCAGTTACTCAGTGCCAAGTTCCTGGAGTTGCTAAAGGTTCTGCATAGGGAAAGAAGATAAGGAGCACCTTCCTTCCAAGCTTTTCTATTGATTAAGCTAAGTAATGTCTGAAAGCACTCTACCATCTGGGAAAGCTTTATATTAACTTTCAGGACTTAAAGATTCACCCTCATGGTGGTATTTACATATTATGATTTTTTAAGGTAGTCAATATAATTAAGCTTTGGAACTTTCCAGAATTTTAACAATCTAAAATGCAATGTAATTTTGAGCATCTCTTTAGGACTACCATCAGAGTGGTGGTTTGAGATTATTCTGTGAGGAAAGCTCAGCTATTTTACTTCAGCTTGACTGAAAATAAATTTTAATATAAAAAGCAATTGTCTGGTGGTAATGGCTCATAGTCTTTTTGTGCCTTTTGTATCCAGAGTTTGATAAGTAATGACCCTTAAAGAAATATATAATGTCAATGAGTGAGGGAGGGATCCTTCAGGATAGCAAGTTTTATTGTTTACTAAATTGTCCTTATCTGCCCAGCAAAGAGTGCTTATTAGATTCATTTATGAATAAATATATTACTACCAATATGCACAATATTTAGTTTTAAAGCAGTTGAAGTAATATCTTGAGAAGTTTTGGCAGCCTATTTCAAAGTTGTGTGTTCTTCTTAGGTGATGATGTTACTTGGAATTGAACAAAAGACAAGCATATTTTGACAAATGGTACCCACAGTTAAGATGACAAATAATTTAAGAGACCTAAATTTTCTGAAATGTAAGCAGCATGAAGTTCTTTGTATGTGTACAAAGCAATGAATTGTTGAACATACAATGGGTAGAGGCTTAGATTAAATGAGATAATCCACCGAAAGCATTTAGCTCACAGCTCCTTTGAGCTACATAGGTAAAGACTGTTCCCAGTCGATGCAGCCCTGTGGTCTTATAGTTTGGCAGGCTCACAAGGCACTACATTTATGTCCCAATATTTCCCTCTGGGTAGCAATCTTGCAAAATGAACAGATTTCACAAATAGTTTCTGGAGGCCTTTGGGCTAGCCATTTTCTTTAAGAATGGCATGACAGAGAGCCAGATTGCTTCCCTAGTTTAGGAAATGCAAAGGAAACATAAAGAAAGATAACCTAGTAAGTTATCTTTCTGAGCATTACAGTTCCTCACATGCACAAGGAGAAAACATCAATATGCACCTGCTCTGGTCCTTGTGCCTGCTGATTTGCTCTCAGTTCTAATTGGTTCTGGTATCTAAAGCCAGAGGATACAGTTTTGTAGTCTCATGTTCTAATTCCTGAGTGCTTTCCATGCATTACAGTACCTACAGCATATTTTTACCACATCACTTGGATGTGCTGTTACCTACACTACATTATTATAGGTATTTCTATTCTCGGTACGGCAAAGAATACAGCAACTACTAGATGACATTGTGATGGATTTGGAATACCAAGCTTTCTCATAGATTTAAAAAAAAGAGCAGTTTTAGGTTCACAGCAAAACTAACCAAAATGGGACCAGGGAGATGGCTCGGTGTAATAAGCGCTTCCCTGGCAAGCACAAGGGCCTGAATTCAATCCCTGGTTCCGAAAAAAACAAAACAAAAAAAAAAAAACTAAAAAAAAAACCCTAATTAAAACATACACGGACCCATAAAACCTTGATTCCCAAAAGCCTCTTCGACACAAGTGGTGCATTTGTTATAGTTACATTTACAACGGCACCTTGTTATCACTTGAAGTCTGAAATTTGCATCCGTGTTCCCTCTTTGTGTTGTATGGGTTTAATGAATGAAAAAAATACGTAACCACCATTATGGTATCACACAGAACAGTTTCCTTCCCCCCCCAAAGGCCCTATGTACATGTCTCTCATCTCTCCAGACCCCACCCCAAGTCCTGGGAATCGCTAATCTTTATCTCCACAGCTGTGCCTTTAGTATCTTTTTGTGCCTTATCTTTTTATGTCAAGATAGTTGTATTCATATAGTAATACTTTTTTATTGGCATGTTTTGCTTAGTACTATGACCTAAGTTTAAGTTTTTTCTTTTTTAAAGAGAGCACAAATTAGAATTAAAACAAAAAAAAAAAAGACAAGGGACACAGAATTTCACATAACAAAGTAAAATGGATTTCACAGTATTTGTTGTAATACATGGTGTTTTCTTCCAACCAGTTATTCATATTACCATATATATGCATGTAAAATTGTCAGAAGAAAGAAAAAAAGAAACAAATGTATAAGAAATTAAGCAGAGAAAGGTACAATCAGTTGAAAAAAGGAGACAAAACAAATTAAGTATTATCTGCTCCTTACCACAGGCCAGCATAACGCACAGTACAGTTGTCCAAACCATGCTGCTTAAATACATAGATAAATCTCTTTCAACTACTCCCTTTCCTGTCCTTCTCCTCAATGCAGTAACTCTTTCCTTTTAAATAAGTTCATTCCCTTTTTCTAGTATTATTGTAACATTCAGATTCCATTTTTCTCTTTCAGATACACTAAGGAGATGATAAGATGTTTGCACATGCGGGTCTGATTTATTTCATGTAAGGATATATTCTCTAATTGCATCAATTTACCAATAAAAAGCTCAAATTTATCCTGTTTTGTAGCCGAATCATACTCCCTTGTGTAAAAATACTGTATGTTCTTTATCCATTCTTCTGTTGATGGGCATCTGGGCTGTTTCCAGGATTTAGGTATGATAACTTGTGCTGCTATAAACATGAGTGCATATATATCACTGTGGTATGAGGTTTTTAGTTCTTCTGGGAAGATACCCAGGAGAAGAGTAGTTGACTTGAATGGAATCTCCAACCATGGCTTTTAAAGGATTATTTAAACTGATTTCCACAGTGGTTGTACCGGTCTACACTCCCACCAACAGTGCAGAAGTGTTCCTTTTTCTCCAGAGCCCCTCCAGCATTTGTTATTGGCTGACTTCGTGATGTTAGCCATTCTTTCTGGGGTAAGATGGAATCTCAGTGTTCTAATTTGCATTTCTCAAACAACCAATGATGTTGAACATGTTTTTTCATATATTTACTTGCCATTTGTATTTCTTCTTCTGAGAAGTATATATTCATCTCAGGTGCCCATTTTTGGATTGGGTCCTTGAATTTGGGATGCCCGATTTTTAAAAATTCTTTATTTGTTCTAGACAGAAGGTCTTTGTCAGAGGGACAGTCAGCTATAATATTTTCCCAGTTTATGTGTTTTCTTTTTAGTGTGTTGGAGATTTGCTTTGAAGTGAAGAAACTTTTTCAAAAAGATGAGATCCCAGTATTTACTGTGCAGTTTGGTTTTTGTTCATAAACTCTCTATCTACGCCTATGTTTTTAAGATTTCTTACATTTTCCTCCAAAAGATTTAGTGTTTCTGTTTTAATATTTACATTTTTTATCCATCTTTACCGTAGCTTTGTGCATCATGATAGGCATGGGTCTAGTTTTAGCCTTTGGCATGTGGAAAGCCTAGTATTTCCAGCACCATTTGTTAAAGAGGCTATCTTTCTTCCAGTGTTTGGCCTCTTAATCACAGACAAGATTTCTGAGTGCGTTTGTCTTTGGTTTGCACCTTCTAATCTGTTCCACTAATCCTCAAGTCTGGCTCTGTGCCAATACTATGCTGATTTTATCACAGTAGCTTTATTGTATAATTTCAGGTCAGGGATTGTGACACCTGCTGCCTTTGCTCTATTTCCCAGGATTGCTTTTGACATGCTGGGTCTCTTCTGTATCCAAACGAATTTGAAGAAATTTTCCTCTAACTTTCTGAGGTATATTAAAGGTATTTTAATTGGGATTGCATTGAATCTGTATAATACTTTAGGAGTATGGCCACTTCTTTTCCAATTCTTATTCATTTTATTTCTCTCTCTTGTGTAATTTTTCTGGCTAATGTTTCCAGAACTCTATTGAATAGGAGTAGAGACAGTGGACATCCTTGTCTTGCTTCTGATTTTAAAGTGAAGGCCTTCAGTTTTTGCCCATTTAATATGATGTCGGCTGTTGGTTTCTCATAAATGGCTTTTATCAGGTTGAGATATAGGCCAGCTATTCTGATTCTATGTAGGCTTTTTTTTTTTTTTATCATGAATGAGTGTTGGACATTGTCAAAAGCTTTTTCTGTATCTACTGAGATGATCATGTGGTTTTTGTTCCTGGCTCTATTGATGTGATGTATTACATTAATGGATTTGTGTATGTTAAACCATTACTGCACTCCTGGAATGAATCCTACCTGTTCATGATGTATAATCTTCCTGATGATTTGCTGCATTCCATTTGTTAGTATTTTATTAAGGATTTGTGCATCTTTATTCATTAGAGAGATTGGCCTGTGGTTCTCTTTTTTAGTTGTATCTTTCTCTGGCTTTGGAATCAGAGTAATACTTGCCTCCAGGAATGAGTTTGGAAAAATTTCTTCCCTTTCAATTTTATTGAAGAGTTTGAGAAAAGTTGGCATTAAAAGTTCTCTAAATTTCTTATAGAATTCTGTTGTGAAACCATAGGACCTGGCGTTTTCTTTGTTGGTAGGTTTTTTTTTTTTTTTTTTTTTTTTTTGGTGGAACTGGGGATTGAACTCAGGCCCTTGCACTTGCCAGGCAAGCGCTTATTCTACTGAGCTATCTCCCCGGCCCGGTAGTTTTTTTTTTTAATTACATTTTCAATTATGTTTCTCATTATTGATTTATTCAGAGTTTGTATGTTTTCTTGACTCTTTTTTGGCGCTTCATATGTATCTAGAAAACTATCCATTTCCTGTGTGTTTTCCATCCTGTGAGAGTAAATATTTTGGAAGTAGGTATTGATGATCTTCCGGATTTCTCTAGGGTCTGTCATGATTTTGCCATTTTCATTCTTTTTTTTGTGGTACTGGGCATTGAACTCAGGACCTTGTACTTGCCAGGCAAGTGCTTATTCTACTAAGCTATCTCCCCCACCCCCTTTTCATTCTTTATTGCATGAATCTGGGTATTTTTCTTTCTTTTTTGATTAGGTTGGCTGAGGACTTATCAATTTTATTAATTCTTTCAAAGAACCAACTCTTTGATTCATTTATTCTTTGTATTGTTTTCTTCATCACCAGTGCATTAATTTCTGCTCTAATATATATAATTTTCTGACTTCTTTAGGCTTTAGAATTGATTTGTTCTTTTTCTAGGAGCTTATGGTATAGCATAAGATCATTTATTTGGGCTTGATCTGTTTTCCTAATGTGCAAGTTTACCACTATAAATTTTCCTCTTACTATAGTTTTCATTGTATCCCATAGGTCTCAGTAGGTTATATGTGCATTTGCACTTAAATATGAGTATTAATTTCTTCTTTAATTTCATCTGTAACCCACTGGTTGTTTAAGAGGTTGTTATTTAATTTCTGTGTGATTATGGTGTTTTAGTAGTTTATTTTGTCAATAATTTCCAGTTTTATTGCACTGTGGTCAGATAGTATTCAGTTCCCCTGCATTTATTTAACATTGCTGTGTGTGCTAGTATATTGTCTGTTGTGGAGATTGTCCTGTGGACTGCTGACAAGAATGTGTATTCCATTGTTGCTGGGTGAAATCCAAGTCAATTTCTTCCCAAGTTTTCTTTAGTTCTGTTATTGTTTTGCTGAATTTTTGCCTAATTGATCTATTTCATTGTAACAATGGTATGTTAAAGTCCCCCATTACTATTGTATTATTGCTCATTTGATTTTTCATGTCTATTAAAATTTGTCTTGTGTAGGAGGGTGCTCCTGCATTGGGTGCATGCATATTTATAATTGTTGTCTCTTCCTCTTGCAGTCTTCCCTTAACAAGTATGTAGTGACCTCCTTTATCTCTTTGAATGATTTTTGGTTTGAAGTCAGAATTGTCAGCAGCCAGGATAGCTATGTTTTTGTCTCCTGGATTTGTTCTACATGGGCTGGAGGATTGAGATTGCCTTTTGGTCCTGTGTTTTGGCATTTTTGAAGCTCCCAGTAATCACCAAGACAGAGTCCAGAAAGTCCCTCACAGTTCACTAAAGTTCCTCAGTGGCACTAGGAAAGCTCTGCACCTGCTCATGCTGGTCTCACATGTTGCAGCTCTCCCTCATCCCACAGGCCACTCAGAGTCCTCCTCAGTTCTCACAAGTTTGCACTAGGCAAAGCTCCACACCTGTGTGCAAGGGGCTAAGGAAGGTCTGAGCTTTCCAGTATCCCACTAAAGTTCTTAAATGGCTCCAGGAATGCTCTACACTTGTTTGTGCTGGGCCCACAGGTCGGAGCTTACCAGAGTCCAGCAGGCTACTCAGAGTCCTCCGAAGGTCTGAAATAGCACTTGTGATTAAATCTATCTTGTATTTTTTTTCATGGCTTGATAGTTTATTTCTTTCAGTACTGAATAATAATTTACTGTTTGGGTGGGCCAGGATTTATTTATCCATTCACCTATTGAAGGGCATCTTGGTAGCCTTTATGGCTTGTATCTTAGATGTCCCTCCAAAGTCTCATGTTGTGATAGGCAGGGAGTTTTGAAGGTAGATGGATTGGGATGGTTGAGTGTCGGTTAAGGGTATGATAAGAGGACTAAGGATGTGGATAAATGTTATGGGTGATACCAATGATAGGCTTGCAGTCTGTGGAATGAAAGGGACAGAATGAAAGCAGTCTGCTTCTGCTGCCTACTTCTTTTTCACAGCTGCTTGCAGTTCACAGCCATCAGCCTATCACATCATGAACTATTTCTCTTTTGTGATGCCCTCTGCCATGCCACCCTACCTTGGAGCTAGCCAATCATGGACCAAAACCTTCACAAGCTGTGAGCTGAAATAAATTTTTCCCTTCTTGAACTTATATGTGCTGGAAATTTTGTCCCAGCAATGAGAAAAGTAGCAAAGACAGTTGCTTTCAATTTTGGCAATTTTAAAATGAAGCTTCTCTAAATATTCATGTACAGGTTTTTGTGTGAACATAGAATTTTCAACTTACTTGATTAAACCCTAAGGAATAGAACTACTGAATCACATGGTTAGAATATATCTAATGTTGTGAGAAATTACCAAACTATCTTCCAAAGGGGCTACACAACTTTGTATTCTTGAGAAATGAACACCATTTCCTCTTCAACATCCTGCTAGAGTATGGTGCTGTCAGTATTTTGGATTTTGGCCATGCTAGTAGGTGTGCAGTGGTACTCGACTGATGCCATATTATCCTAAGTGATAGGTATATTTGGGTCTTTAGCCCATGTTAAATTGGGCTATTTTCTTAGTATTGATTTTCATCATAGGCTTAAAAATTGCAGAGACTTTTAGTAAATACATAAAAAGTACAGGGGAATAAAATTTCTCTAACTCAGCAACAACCCAAACACTGTTTTACATGTTTTAGATCTGTTTTCTGAGTACATATATACATGATAATTCTGTATTACATATTTAGAATTTAGGGTAAATTCCAATTGTTCACAGATGTCCCCTAGAAAGCTAACACTTGTGTGTGATTTGTGATTTCCATCTCTTTCACCATTTCACTTTAGTTTCAGATCCTTATACATTCCTTTGTTTTAATCTATGTCAGCTTCATCACTTTGACTGAAAGAGGTAGCCTTCAAGCTTTCCTCCTTGAAAAAATACAGTAGTATTAAGCAATGTAAACAGTATAGAAAGATTTTTCTTTTACAAATACTTAACAGATCTATAAAAGAACATAAAAAATCATAATGCAAGCAGTTCTTATTTTATGTGTGTCTGATTTATAGTTTGGTATACATTTGAATTTTGATATACCTAAGTTCAAATCCTGAATTTAGGTGATAAAATATTAGTTACTTAGCCAGTGAGAATTTACGTTTCTTACATTTAAAGATAGAGATAATATTTAATTTGTAGAACACTTGAAAGATAATAACCAATGATAATCAGCATACTGCAGTTCATTGCATGGCATCCAGTGACTCTTCAGGTTTGGAAACAAGTATTATGAATAAGTACGCACTACAAACTCATTGGCCTTATTATGAGTGATAACCATTACTGTTTATTCATCAGCAGGCATTTCTTAGTTGCATACTAGTGTCTTAGTTACTTTTCTCATTGCTGAGACAAAGCACCCAACACTCACAAGTTAAGGAATGAAAGATTTTTTTAGCTCACAGTTTTTAGAGGTTTCATTTCATAGTTGGCAGACTCCAAGGCAGGGTGGCATGGCAGAGAGGCATGACAGAGGAGAAACAGTTCATCTGGGCAGAAAGCAAGAAGGCAGAGAAGCAGGGAAGTAGAGAGCAGTAAGTTGCAATAACAGCCCTAGACCTCTTTCTGTTCTTTGTGCTATATTCAGGCTGTCTACCCTTAAGATAGGTAGAACTCACACCCAGGGTGGGGTACTCTTAATCCTAGCATTGCACTGTAAATTAATCCCAGCATCATGCACTTAATCCCAGATTCACTTACTCTAGGATCCAGTCACTTCTGTAAAAGCCCCACCTATGACCTCATGAAGCTGTGGGGAAACATCTCGGCACAAGCCATACATAGTATTCTGACCCTGTCTTCTCACAGACTCAGACTCACACATATACAGTTTCAGTATTACAGAAAAGCCTAACTCTAAAGTCACCTCTGAAATTGAAGGCAAACTCTTAGTTGTAAACTCCCATATAAATGAAGGTTAAACATTCTGACATGTAACAACACAAGATAAACACCACTATTCCACAAGGTACAAATCAGGGGATGCAAAGGACTGGGACCAAAGTAAGTCCAAAATCCAGCAAGGAAACATTCATTTCTGCAGTTATATGTCCAGCTTCTGAAGCAATCTGTGGTAGGATATGAATTCCAGAGGGCTTGGGTAGCCCTGGCCCAAACACACTACCAGCAGTTGTAGCTTCTTTGGCTTCTTCTTGGGCTGGCTTTGCTCACTTGCAGTTTTCCTCCGATGACCCATGTTCTTGGCTTCTCCAAACTTCCTGGGTCTCTACTGCATCTTCAGGTTCACATGAAAGCATGCACTGCTTTCTCTATAGGGCACACTGCCTGGCTTCCCACAGCTCCTGCATTCTTCATGTACCTGACACCAGCACCACATGCATGATGCCAAGGTCTGTCACCAGCTGGAGCAGGAGATAAACTTCCTTTCCCTTGACTGTAGGATGGAATGCCTGTGAACAAAACCTGAGGAACAATTGCCTTAGGCTGCTGCCAATCTGGAACACTCTGCTCTGAATCTCTTCTCAAAGCAAAGCCTTTCACTTTTGTAATTTTGAGACTGCAAAGGGAGTCCTACTAGTTCTTGTGATATCCTCAGCTTCAATTTTTTTGTTAGTCTTTTCAGTGACTAATGTCTCCTGTATTACATTTTTGCAGGCTGCAACATTCTGCTCCCAGAAGGGAGCGTCCCTTCTGGCCAAACTCAAAATATTTTAAGTCATTCTACTGGTATCTTTGCATTTTATTCTAATCATAAATCTGGCTAAAGCTCCCAACAGTGAGTCATGCCACGGCCTCAACATTAGACTGCTTGAAATTTCTTCTGCCAAATTGATAGGTCCACTGCCCTTGAATTTAGCCACGCGCAAAGCCTGGACATGAGAAAAATGTAGAGAAACTTTCTGCTATGGCATAGCACACATCATCTGGAGTCCAACAACCAGTGCAGTCCTTTTTCCAGCAGAAATCTCCTGAGCCTGTCCTGATTCTATCAGCGTTGTGGTCATCTGAGCTCTGGCCAGAGTCTCCCATCAAGTACAGTTCAAGGCATTCTAGGGCTGCTTCTTCAGCTGGCATCTCCAATCATTTCTAGACTCTTCCTGTAAGCCAGTTCCAAAGGCTCTTGAACTACATGGCCAAGTAATGTCACAGGAATGACTCCACTTCTCTGGTACCAAATTCTGTCTTTGTTACTTCTCAGACTGAATACCTGACTCCTAAAGTTAAAGGAGGAAAGGTTTATTTCAACTGAAAGTTTGTAGAGGGTTGAGTCCATAACTGGCTGCCTTCAAGGCTGGTAGGCATGGCAGAGGGGCATCAAAGAGGAGAAAAATGTCACAGTAGACAGAAGTCAGAAAGGCAGTGAAGCAGCAAAGAAGTGAGGAAGTGAGAAGCAGGCCACAAGCAGAAACACTCTTTCGGTCCCTTATAGCCTCTTAAGGCCACTTACAGGTAACCTGTAGAGCCAGGTGGGACAGCCTTAAATCCACCCATTGAACCATGTCAATTCCAGCATCACATACTTGATTCCAGCACCACACATCCTAGATCCAATCACCTCCAAAGAGCCCCACTTATGACTGCATAAGGCTTTAGGAGGACATCTAGATACAAGCCATAACAACTACGACCTTTATAATGCTTTAAATTGAAGATATTGAAAAACAGATGGGAGAGCTTCTTGCCCCCAAGAACCTTGTTTTGTTGGCAAAGTGAATGAGGACATCTGCTGGAACACAGCGACGGGCTTTGGAACAGGCTGTGCACAGGCACTGGTCTCTCAGCATGCAGAGTGTGTCTCAGAAAGGGCTGTGAGTCAGTGGGGCCTGAGTGCAGAGAGGAGTCAGAATATAGGGGCTCAAAGGAGCTATAGAAGGTGAAAGAGCACCATCTCTGCAGAGAAATGCAGATGGCTCTCCAACCAGGGAGAGGCATTATCTTGGAGGAATTCTCAACAGGTATTATCTGGCATGGTGTTTGGCTGCATTCTGATCTCATCTCATTTCCTACCATGTCTTCCTTGGCTCCCTCTGCTCCAGGGACAGGATGGATAACGGTGAAAGATGTATTGTTTATTCATACGCATCACATATTTAAGAAGCATGATTTTTATACCTTAGGTTGTTGCCCTTCTCTCTTTCAAGAGTGAAGTGGTTAAGTTATATTTGGAGGCTTGCAGGATAGCACAGTGGACTAAAGCACTTGCTTTGGCACATTGAGGCGAGTGCAGGGTCCGTGGTTCAATCCCTGGCACCACATGCCATGCCATCCCCTGGGCTGAGCCATCCCCAGAGTCTGTCCCCAGAGTCCTGGCCTGGTGGCACATGCCTGTAATCCCAGCTCTGGGCAGAGCAAATCTAAATCAATCTCAAAGCACCCTATCCTTTGCACCCAATGTTACTGCAGTTTAAACTTTTATATGCATCTAAATGACCACTCCGCTGAAGACAGTTCTGTCACGAGGTTGTGAGAGCTGTGTGTTTTGCTCACTGTTAAGTTCCTGCCCTTAGCCCTGGTGATGGGAGCAAAACAAGTTCTGAAGGAGTCTCAGGTCATCCACACTTAAAAAATGTCAAAAGTTCCAAAAGTGAACACCAGAGGGAGGTGTTCTGCCGCCTTTCCCACCCTGGCTCACCTGAGACGAGGTTTTGATAAGAACTTTTTAAAAGCTTGGCCTCAGTCAAGGAAGCAAGTTCTTTTTTCCTGTAGTTTTGGGCTTACCATTTTGCATCACAATTACTCCACATATACACCTATCCTTTCGACATAAATAAAAATAAAATCTAAAGGTCTAAACCATAAACTATTAAGCCAAGGTAATTTAAATGGTCCCTCTTTATTGGGTAACCTAAGACAGCAGGACATGATAATTAAACTGACTGTGCCCTTATAAATACTGATTTGCTCTATTAATCATTGGGAACCCTCCTGCTAACCCTGAACATTCCCCTGCACTGATATTTACTGAGTAATCTCTAGGTGTGTGGAGTTTTCTGGGAGCTGGAGATTCTGGTGAGAAAGACAGACAAGATTCAGGTTCTTGTACTTAGAGCATTGCATGTTCTGCCAGAGGAAGTGGGAGGGGACAACCTTCTCCGAAGGCTTCCCCAGTCTTGGAGTATGAATTTAGGACTACTGAGCTTTATGAAAATGGAGGGTCCTTAAACACAACTTATTGGGAATTCAGATGTTTAGAAGGGGCACGAGCTGGAATCCAGTGTAAAGACCTGTAGTTTTGATGCACTGTGTCAACTTGGGATGACTCGGCAGGCGGCACAGTTCGGGCTGGTGGAGGTCCCACCCTGCAGCCCCCAGAGTGACTCAGCACAAAGAGACCATATAATGGGGCTGAGGAAGTAGTTGATGTTCTGCTTCGTCTGAGGGACTTCAGTCTTCCCGTTCGGCTTGGACTTCATTGCATGACTTGAAGTGCAAACTCTTCCGCCTCAGGCTGGGATCCTTTGCCATCCATCGCAGACTCTTCAGTCTCCATCTCAGACTCTTCAGTCTTCCATCACAGATCCATTAGCTGATGGATAGAGACTTGCACAGCAGTGAGCTTCAGACCTTGGGACTGAATTCTTCAGTCTGGGGTGTGCAGACGCCCCCAGCACACTCCCTCATCACTCTGCAGCTGACTGTCGTAAGCCAGTCTTGTAATTCCTTATACATTGTGTATCTCATGTTAATATCCGTTCCTTATATTATATATATTCCTCTAAGTAAAACCCTGACCAATACAAGGCCGCATCCTCTCAGTCATCTTGGAGCAGTGTTCTTCTTTTTGTCTTTCTCTTTCTGTGTGTCTCAGTTACTTTTCTCTCATTGCTGGAACAAATGCCCAGCAGTCAAAATGAAGAAAGGAAAGGCTTATTTAGCTCACAGTTAGTGGAGGTTTCAGTCCATATTCAGCTGGCTCCAAGGCAGAACAGTACATGGCAGAAAGCAACCTTTCATGGCAGTAGCAAAAGCAGAGGGCAAAGGGAGAAGTAGCAGCAGCAACGACTACAGAGAACAAGTCTCACTCTCCTCCTTACCTGCCCCAGGCTGGGTGTAGCAATCCCACCCACTCAGATCTATAATCCCAATCTTGGTTCATGAATGAATCACCAACTCCAGAACCGTGTCCCAATGTATGAGGCTTTTGGGGGAACAAATACACACAAGCCATAACATTGTGTATCTCTGTGTTTCTCTCTTTCCCCAATGAGACCTTCCTTACTTCACAACACACACACACATACACACACTGTTCTAGAGATGTGGATTCAGAGAGCCAGGAGTGTAAGATGGCAAGGCCAAACATCTTGTCTTCCAACTTTCACTCCATGCACAAAATATTCCTAGAAAGCAAGACCATGGGATCCACTCTGTGTTAGATATTGAGATATGCAGGACCACAGCCGAAGCACTGACCATAACTGTGGCCCCGAAGCATTTCCTGCTTCCCTGTGTTTCTTCACAGGGGTTTCCAGGCCACTGCATGGCTTCTCTGCTGGCCACTTGGTTCTTAACTTTCTACTAACTCTGGCCATCACAGGCCCAATAGCCAAGGAGTGCCGCCTCGTCATCTGTGGGCAGAGAGCATGCAACTGGAGTGGGAAGTGGAGGTCAGACATTTCAAGAAAATTCTATCTGATTGTTTGTGAGTGCCAGAAATTGGGGCCGGGGAGATAGCTCAGTATAATAAGTGCTTGCCTGGCAAACACAAGGGCTTGAGTTCAATCCCCGGTTCTACAAGCAAGGAAGGAAGGAAGGAAGGAAGGAAGGAAGGAAGGAAGGAAGGAAGGAAGGAAGGAAGGAAGGAAGGAAATCTGGACTTTCATCAAAAGTTTCCAAAGTATAAAAGGTTATGAATGAATGAGAATTTTAAAAATGTTTGTAGCTCACCAGGGCGCTCAGTTTGCCTGGTCATCTTGGACTTTAACCTCTAACCGAATTTAACAGATGCAGTGGCTCATGGTTTGGGTAGAGAGTGTCTCCCCACGCCTCCTGTGCCCACAGGCAGGTCTTTTGGAAGGTGGTCGGCTGAGCGGTCACCCTAGTGGCCTTGTGGTTGGTGGGTGGGGTCTGGGTGGAAGAGGCAGGGCCTGGAGGGTGGATCTCTTCCATGCTCCTCCCCTGTCTCTCTGCTTCATGGTTGCCATGATGTGAGCCCCTTTCCTCCACAGCAAACCTTCCTTCCTTCCACCATACTATTGCTGCCTTAATGCCATGAACTACAACGAGATGACCATGAACTCTAATGAGACCCAACTTCTCCTTCAGATTGTGGGTGTTGGTACTGTGTCTCAGAAATGGGGATAGTGACTAAGGCAGGGATTAACTCAAGGGCAATTAACAATGTGTCTAATGGTAGCACAAAATCCTATCTTTAGTTCAGTCATAAAATAGGCATCGAATGTGGAGGATCTATTTGACAATTATTACAACAACATGTTAACTTTAAACAATTTAGGACTAAAACGAGTGATGATGTGTCGAGATGATTGGCAAGTATGTGGTTTACACAGGCAGTCATTGTAGTACATCACCCAATGTGGCAAATCATGGACATCACAGAAGGGTAATGAGGAGACAAAAGACATACTACTCTGGGGCCAGGGAGAGGCTCAGCAGTCTAAGTGCCTGTCTGGCAAGCTCAAGGATCCAGGTTCCATCTCCAGTACAGCACGTTGTACAGGTCCCATCTAGCCAGCCACTGAAACCAGGTGTGGTGGTGCACATCTGTGATCCCAGTGCTGGGGAGGCTGAAACAGGAGGATCATTATGAGTCCATGCTGTGTACCAAATGCATTAAAAAATACACTATTCTGGCTGTCATGGTTACAAGAGGTGCTGTGATGGAACTATCATGTGGGAGTAAATACAAACACAGCAGTGCTAGAAAGCAGCTCAGCTATAGGAAAACACTGCAAGAAAGTCATCCTCTTATTTTATAATTTTAAATGTCTATATGGATTTTGTGATTAATTTAAGAGAAAGGTTTAATATCATATAAGAAATGAAATAAACATATACATATGAATGAGGGGTATGAAGAAACATTCAGGTAATCTCAGGGGCTGCAAATGGGGGACAGTTTAAACTTTGATGACCATTTCATGGGACAGGGACGCTGTAGTAGACTGTAATTTAGAATATCCTTAAGATGTACATAAAAAAAAAAGATGTACATAAAGCACAGACAGGGCATTCGGCCCACTGTTCATTTCCCTGGATGCATTATTTATTTGGATTGATTTTATCTTGCCCAAATGTTTTAATTTTCTCTTTCTGATTTTATCAAAGTGAATAATGGTGAAGCAGGAATTTGCTAATTAAATCAGTAAGCAGATCAGCACAGAGAAGTAGAAAGGGCGAATCAGCTCCAAACCAAGCTGGCTGTGTCCCATCTCCCAGGGCATCTCACCAGGCTCCTCACAGGTCTCTGTCAGGTGGCACAGAGCCAGGAGGGTAAGATGGCAAGGCCAAAGAGGTTGTCCTCCCATCTTTGCTCCATGCACAAAATATTCCTAGAAAGCAAGACTATGGGCTCTCATATGGGAGCAGGTGGTAGGAACCCTTTATTCCTCCAAATTAGCTCCCAAAGCAGTGTGGTTTTGCCATGAGCAGTTTCTGCTCAGTGTCAGTCATTTCTTTCTCTTCCCCTTCCATTTCCCCCAGGCTTTTTGTGATAGGGCCTTGCTATGCAGTTCGGACTGGCCTTAAAACTGTGTAGCCTAGGCTGGCCTCAAACTCACAGCAGTCCCTCCTGCTACCCTAAAGCTGAAATCACAGATGTGTGCCACCACACCTGGCTCATTCTTCTCCTATGAAGTGTTTTTCCCTCACTGCTGTGTGCCCC
Source organism: Ctenomys sociabilis (assembly GCA_004027165.1). Taxonomy (NCBI): domain Eukaryota; kingdom Metazoa; phylum Chordata; class Mammalia; order Rodentia; family Ctenomyidae; genus Ctenomys; species Ctenomys sociabilis. The sequence goes on from PVKA01004246.1 coordinate 25,929, forward strand.
TTTCCCTTTTCTGTGTGCTCATCACACTTGTGGAGCTCACGCAGCCCTGGCTGTGCCCTATCCTGTGAGGCACGGCTGTGCGTCCTCCTTGTCTTCCCAGTAGGCACTGCAGGCATCCATTCCCCAAGGCCAGCCCTTGCCCTGCTGCACACGCACACGATCTCACCCGTCAGGCACCAGAAGTTTTCAAACTGTACATCCAACCTGGACTTTTCACCTTAGCACGGATCTGAATTTTCAGCTTCTGCAGGTATTCTAGCCCACCCCAAGCTCCGCGTGTTCAGTATTAAATAGTTCACAAGCTGTTAATGATCAACCTCCTCAACTGAGGACACATGGGCTTCTTCTGTCTTTTCTAGTCTCTATCTAATCAGTCACTTTGTCCTATTGATTTTCTGATCTCACAAAAAATGAGTTATTTACTCTCTACCAAATACACCTTGCATTTTCCCACCGCGAGTGCTATTTCCTGCAGTTTCATCTGCAGGACTGCTCTCCTCCCTGCTTGCTGGAGTCTCCATACGGCTCCAGCCACACATGTGGAGTCAGCCTTCCTTGGGGCAGTTTGTCTCCCCAGCATTCTGCTTCTCTGAACGCTTGCATCAAGAACCCTCATTCAAATGGTCAGTCACCTTTGCATTGTGATATACTATATTCCTATGTCTTTTCTCATGGTGAGGTATTTTTGAAATCCTGTGATCTTATTTGACTTCCTCTCATTTGTGTGGCTAGGAATATTTTCAGTCAGATTTCAAATTCTTAGAAGATAGGAGCCATGTCTTAAAATATCACTGTAAGCTGCACAGGCTCCAGAAAACTGGTTGGTTTATATATCAGTCAATATTACATTGCCATCAACATATCTGAGGGCTGGCCAGAGAGCTCAGTGGACTAAACCAACCTGCTTAGGCAGAGCACAGGGACCAGGATTCAATTGCCAGTGTGCTGTGCCAGCCCCACCCCTGGGGCATGCTGAGACAGTGACTGAGACTAGGCATGTTGGTGTGTGCCTGTGATCCTAGCATTTGGGAGGCATAAACAGGAGGATCAGTAAGAGTCCAATCTGTATAGTGAGACCCTATACTAACATAAAAAATTAACTAATTAATTAATTTTAAAAAACATATTTGAGAATAACAATTTAAAGCAGAAAAGATTTATCGGCTCATGGCTTTAGAAGCTTTTTGGTAAGGGTGTGGTAGCAGGTGCCTGTATTCTCAGAACCTGGGAGGCTGAGGCAGGAGGATCACCATGAGGTTAAGGCCAGCGTAGGTGACATAGTGAGCGCAGGCCCAGCCTGAATTATGTAGCAAGACTTCATCTTAAAAAGAAAGAAAACAGTTTTTAGCCCATGATCAGCTGGCTCAAACTCAGAAACGTCACTGGAGATAGGGGTGGCAGAGCAGAGCTGTTCGTCTTATGACTTTGGGAAAGTGGTCACTGAAGAAAAGAGCCAGCAAAGAAGGGTCCAGGAGTCAGATTCCGTCTCTCAAGTCATACTCCCGTGACCAGTCCCCTCAGCCGGATGTCTATCACCACCAGTCAAGGCCATCTCATCATGACCTCATCCATGGGGTAATCCAGTGATTATCAGAGCTTTTTGTGGCCCAGTCACCTTCCAAAGCCCTGCCCTCCTCAGCACACATGGGAGGTTTGAGGGATGATTTTGATCTAAACTATAACAGTCGGTTTGTGCCACATCTACCTAGTGATAAAAGTGGAAAGCCACATGTTTCAGTTTGCAATTCAATCTCTCATGAGTACATGTGGGCCTGCCGCAGGGATAACTTTACTAACCTTGCTGTTCTTGGCTTGGCTTCCCTGTTGCTTGGGTCCTTGGCTCACCTTGGCCCCAGAGAGTTCTCTGTTTCTGTTTGTGGCCTGCTACTTGCTTCCTCACGACCTTGCTGTTTCACTGCCTTTCTGACTTTTGCCTGCTGTGAGATATTTCTCCTCATTGATGCCCCTCTGCCATGCCAGCCAGCCCTGGAGCCCACCGACTATGGACTGAACCCAGGTCCTTGCGCTTGCCAGGCAGGTGGTCAGACTGCTGAGCTACCTCCCTGGCCTTAAACTTGAGTTCTTAGTGACCATGCCTAAATTCTCAGAGAACTTGAGAACCTTGTGTTTTATTCCACCTTATTAAAGTAATACCTTGGTTCACAAATGATTCAGTTCACAAAGAGAGGCATTCCATAAGGTTCTGTCCTCTTTGCCAACTCAGGAGATGAACACCCCCTCAGCCATCTTCCCTGCTGCTCTGCCATGCAGTCCTGGCTTTCTCTGGTTGAGGCTATAGTTGTGGGCAGACCTGTGCATACTGGTTGTGCGTTTTGTGTATTTTTTTTGTGCAGCCAATGATGTATGGTATTAGTCAGTCCAGCAATGGCTCCAAACAAGATGCAGAGCAAGTATGGTGGTAGGAGGAAAGGGCAAAGGGGTAATGGAGGTGGCAGGAATGTGCAGAGCAGGCATGGAAAAAAGACCAGAATGGTATTCATGGGGCTCACCTGGCCTCTGAACACAACATGGAAAAGTCAATAGAAATCTTGACTATTTTGAAGAACAAAGATGCTGTCAAAGGAGCTGACATGCAGAAGGAGTAACAATGTTAACCAAGCAATTGCTGGATGCAGTGGAAAAACTTTTGTCATTGTGGTTGAATGAGAAACAGCTGGCAAACAACAGTGTTAGTGAAGCTATGATCTGTGAACAGCCAGGAAAGCGAACAGCAATTTGTACAACTGATTTGTAAGAAAACACCTCTTCTAATGCACAAAGCAATGACTTGAAAGCTAGTAGAGGGCAGTTAGGTCAATTCTGCAAGGGAAGCAGCCTCCACCATGTGACTCATGGCAAGTCCTTCAGTTCTGACAAGGCTGCTGCGGAAGCCTTCAAGAAAGAATTTGAAGAATTTATGAAGACAAAAGGACATGTCCCTCAGCAAGTGTTCATCTGCCATGAAGCAGGGCTCTTCTGGGAGAAGACGCCATGCTGAACCTGCACCACTCCGGAGGAGAAGGCGCAGTCCATGTAGGTCAGACGGATCCTTTCACTGAGTACAGATGCAAGTGCTAGTTTGAAGACTGACTGTGCACTTTTGTGCCACTCCTGCACGAGAGGTTCACACCCATTGCTAGTGTCTTTCTGACAGCCAGCTGCCTGTAGGATGCCTTCTTCTGATGGACAATCCCCAGCACACCCTCCAGCTTTGGTGGATGATGTAGATGCTGGGTCTGACTTTATAATGTCCTCCTTGCACCAGGAGATCTCTTCTGCCGCTTATGGACTGCCAAGTGATTTGCAACTTCAAGAAGCTGTCCACAGAGTTGTTCTTCACCAGGGGTTTCACTGTCACTGAAGAGATATCCTTGACTCTGGAAGAAACATTTCCATGTTCTCCTCTGCATCAACCTCAATGGCATAGGCTGGGAAGGTGTCAGCTAGCAGATCTTAAACTCATTCTAGAGGACACTGTGGCGAGGATGTATCACTGAACATGACTTTGAAGGGGCTGATGCATAGGGAGTGGAGGAGACTGGGTCCATAGGCAACAGGATGGGTCTGGATGTTAATGGTGCAGACACAGAGGAGCTTACTGAGGACCCTGAGGAGGAGCTGATGACAGAGTTGGCTGAAGCCCAGAGTGCACAGTAGAAGGTACAGTGATGTGATAAAATTCATTAAAGAGAAATGGAATGACTACCAGGGTTTCTTCGAGAAGCTCCACTGAAACATAACTGTAATGAACACAGTGTTGAATCTCATATATGAAAACACGGTTTCTCATATCTGGCAGGTTATGCATCTCAACATAAAACAAATGACATTAGACAGTATGTTTTGTTAAAACTGACCTGCAGCAAAGAGACAGAAAGAAAAACCCCAGAAGGAGATTTCCTAGATGTCTTGGTAGACAGGGATTCTGCCTTCAAACAATAGCCCCCTCCCCACCCACCTTCCTGTCCTCCACGCCAGAAGTTGGTTGAATCAAGATTACTATTCTGTCCTTGCACTGTACTTTACTGTATTTTGTTTCATATTTTTGTGGTTAAAGAATACAGTTTAGACCAGATTAATTTTATTTACATTGAACCTTATGGGGAAATTTGATTTGGTTCACAACCAATCCAGTTCACAACTAGAATTGTGGAAAGAATTAAGTTCATGACCTGAGATGCCACTGTGTTTATTTTGATTTTAGACTGAATTATATGGTGAACACACACACAGTGCTACCTGATTCTGAATTAACTAACTTTGGTTTATCACATAACTGTCCACTATTTTCAATCTTTTTCTTTGCTTTCCCAAAGAAGTTTCAGTTATCTCTAGAACTTGGGATCAGAAGTGGATTCTTGAAAGAAGCTGTCAGATTGCTGTAGGCAAAAGACAGGAAAAAAGGTACAGGGCAGGTATGGGAGAGAGACCTGGGAAGGGTGTGCGTGGAGGGATTTCAAGGAAAGCTGTGGCAGAGGCTGACAATAGAACGGCTACATGAAAGAGTACTGCAGGGAGACTAGTAATTGAGTTCCATTTCAATGAAGTAAATCAGGAAAACAGGATGCACCGGGGTTCTCAGTGGGAAGAATGTCGGCCACACACGGTACTAGAAAGGTTAGCTGTGCAGATGGGCAGGAAGAGAGACTCAAGTAACAGGAATGTAGCCATTTTAGTAACCTAAGCCCACGGGAATACGAGGCTGTTAAAGTAGTGATAATAGATAGGGAGAGAAAACTGTTAAGACAGTGTAAAAATCAGAAAGATACTCTGAATTCAAAAGATGTTTACTGATGTATACTTCAAAACATTACTATTACTTTTTTTTCTTAAAAGACCTTCTAATCTACCAATTTCAGTTCACTTCATGAATAATGAGGTATTCATTTTCTGCACGAGGTGAGCCAGGTCCAATGGCAGCCAATTTCTATTGGTCGTCTTGTGTAATCCCCAAAAGACCCCAAGATGAAGGTACTATGTCACTCCTCAGGGTTCCTTTAACCTCATGAGGACATTTGGCAATGTTTGAAGATAATGTTTGAAGATAATTTTGACTGTTATCACTACAGTGGTTACTACTGGAGACTAATGGTTTGGACTGGGGATGCTGCTCGATACTCTACAGAGTACAGAGCAGACTCAGCAAACACTTAGCAGGTCTAGATGTTTAGTAGTGCAAAGATTGATGGCCTGGCTTAATTAGCATGGGGGCTATGAAGAGTGCCTGCTCACTCCATGTGCTCTGAATGCTACCGATGGCCTCATTTTATAGATGAAAACCCTGAGTGTTAGGGTGCTTAAGAAAACCCCTAAGTTCACATTGCAGAAAACGGTAGAAAAGGATTTTTATTTTGGCACTGTGATTCCAAATTCAACTTCTTTCAGTGATACCACGATTCTAGGAAGGAGATAGTGGTCTGAATCGGTTCCATGACTTCAAATCATAGTAAATGAGAGAATTAAATACTGGAGACCAAACAAGAAATTCAAGGGATATTGAAGAGCTAGGGACAAATCATAGTGATAACTTTAGCTCACTTTAGGTAGTCTTAGTTGTTAAATCCAGAGTGCTGAGCTACACCTGTGGCCCATTTTTATTTTTATTTTGAGACAAGATTTGTTAATTTCCCCTGCCTAGCCTTAAACTTGCATCCTTCTGTCTGGGTTATAGGTACATGCCTGGCGATTTGTAGTACTCTAAAAGTTGAAGTAACGCAAGTAAGGAAGAGTACGAGTGAAAATATCCACGGGCTAGCTGGAGACAATAACTGGAGTTCAGAGGGAGGTCAGAGCTGGAAATGAAGTGCTGCTGACAGCCAGGAGAGGGAAATTAAAATGTGTGTTTAGGAGGAAGAGCAGAGCAGTGGAGGCTGCTACTCAGAACGTGCTGGTGAACAAGGGGAAGAGGAGCCAAGGCAACAATAGTGGAAATAGCGTTGACAGGTGCTCAAAGACCATGAGGTCACTAAAGAAGTCAGGCTGGTGGGAGTAGGAGAAGACAACAATTCAAAAATGCATTTGGTTGCTGGGTAAGAGTGCCACTATTTGCCTTTTCATATACTGCCTTAGCATGTGCAGCAAACAGCATAGAATACCTGCATCTTACTCATCTGTTCTTAGCTATCCTTAAAATATTCTTTAGCTTTGAAAATAAAATTTGAATTGCATTTAGGCAAAAATCTAAAGTTTTCACTGGCAATTTCTAGCATTCTGGTAGCTTCCATTCTTGTGTGAAAGCCTCAGATCCTCCTTACTGGAGCTAATGTTCTCATTTCTCCTTGCTGAGTCCGCACATCTTTGTTTAAACAAATAACAAAAACAATTCCTTCCGTAATGAGTGCTCCCCAAGGTGCGGTGCTTCTCAGAATCTCCTCTGAAAATTAATTCCACTGAACCATAGTGCAATGATTTTAGTTAATGTGCTCGTTATTTGTTGATCACAAATGGTGGCATTTGTCTTAATATGCTGTGCCTTCAGGCCAAAACGGTACAGGTAGTGCTCAGCCGTAGCCAGGAATGGGAAGGAGGGGGGTGAAAAATAGTTATCAAGGGCAGTTAAAGTACTAGATTAACTGACTATGTTAGCAAAAGGTCATTTAGCTAATAATGATGCAAACACAGTCCCATGTCTCCCTTTAAAGAAACAAATATTCAATGACTTTTATGAAATCATAGTAAGAAAGATTTTACTCAGGACCATTGAAAGGTAGAGGACTACTGCAATATGTTTTTACAGTGGTAGAGAGAGAGAGAGGGTCAACTCAGTGGTGTGGACAAGTGGCAGCTGTTACCCTAGGACCAGGGTAAGGGACAGAGATAGGATATTTCCAAGAGGAAACCCCAAGATTAAAGGACCTTCTGGATACAATTTAATAGGATTCTTGTTGAAGCTAGGCCCACTCAGATATAACTAGGGTGGCAGAGGGAGGTGCGAAATCTCATCGGATTTCAAGGTTGACCAGATATGATGAAGACAGGTTCTAGCTAAACTGACTTAGCAACACCTTTTGATCAAACTAGGTCTCACAAGGAAGTACCCAGATGGCCAAAAGAAACTCCGGAACTTAACTTTGCCTAACAAAGAATCTTTGTCACCCCAACATTTTCAATGTAAAAATATGACTAAATGCTAGTATGAGTTAATGTTTATACATTTATCATGTACAAAACATTACAGCATGCACAGTGTATGGATAACTTCATTTTGAAACTCTCTAAGACTCAGAAATGTAGGTTTAATATGTCACCACCTGCCTTCAAGGAGATGACTAGGTCTTGGAAAAGCCCAGGTCTGGGCTCATCTCCTCCCCCCAAGTCCTGGGGTGAGGAACTTGCTGTGACGAAAGAAATATTATATGTCCTACACAATATGGCAGCCACTAGCATATCTTAGTATGAAACACTTGAAAGGTGGCTAATGCAACACACTATAGCTAAACAACAAGCAGTGTGTGTGTGTGTGTGTGTGTGTGTGTGTGTGTGCACAAACACATTAACTTCTATCTTCATAATTATTACTTAATTAACATAAAATAGCCATACTTCAGAGGTGGGTTGGGCTGTGTGAATATAGGCTATTTCTGTTGTTGCAGAAAGCTCTGCTGTTCAGAGGAAATGTTGCATCTTCCCCTTTTCCCTGGCTGGGTTCCAGAGTTGCACCTTTGCTGTTCTTCTACAGAGCTCGAGCTGAAGGGCTTTCTTCCCTTTTGACAGCACCTCCATTCCTCCAACCTGAAAAGAAAGAGATCCTTTCTGTGTCTGCTTCTCTTCATTTACTCTTCCCAGCCTGTGCAGGGAGCCCCCATGCGAACAGCTGTGTGGAATGCTGCCCATCCCCACCACACTTACTGTAACACCAACCAACAGTTCCTGGACTCACAGAGGATGAACTCCTTGTGCCAGGGCTAGAGTCAGGCAAATGAACTGAGAACACTCAGAATAAAACAACAAGGACACAGCACCTAACAGAACAAACAAAATATTTGCTTTGGGTTTTGTTAGAGGCCCTGCAAATGATTACTTAGAAGGAAATCTGTGAGTCTTTTCTATTCTCCAAATGTTTTAAAAGAATTGGCTGTTCTACATTATTTAAGTAGAAAGTAAAATGAAAGTATGTGCATTATATAACTGACAGGAGTATTATTTTTCTGAAACAAAGCTGTTCCAACTTTGAACATAAAGCCCTGAGCAGCTCAGAATTTAGGGCTCACTCCTGCCCCGTATGTTTATAGGTTCATTTTCAGTGTTAATGAATTTTTTTTAGCAATGTAATAACTGGAAGAATGTGCTGAGCAAATGAGTGCATTTTTTTTATTCTTACAGAACCAGGGATTGAACTCAGGCCCTTGCATTTTCTGGGGAAGCACTTATTCCACTGAGCCATCTCACCAGCTCTGCTAATGATTTTTTTATGAGCTTATTTATTTGAGATAAGACCTCAGTATGTAATTCAGATTAGCCATGCACTTGCTCTCTAGCCCAAGCTATCCCTGACCTCCTGGCCATGGTCTTGCCTCTTCCTCCCAAATGCTGGGACTGCAGGTGTTGACCATCAAACCCAGCTTGTTCCTTCTTTTGTGTATTTTTACATGTGTGTTGACTTTGCTTTAACCCAAAGATTTAAAAACTTAAATTCACGTTTTTAATTAAAGGCCAGAAAAGTAAGGGAAAGGAAAGAGACAAAATAGGCAAAGGGTAAATACGAAAGGACTTTACTAGTCAGTTTAAAAAGTATCCTAAATGGAAGGTATATAAAGTAAAGCCATATTAATATGCTGAGCTGTAAAAGGTCTAGTCAATGACTTCTGTGGAAATCCCACTACTATTGTGGACTGTTGGACTGTGATGAAGAGTTTTGCTGAATTCAAGCACCTATAATATTTAAATGCCAATATAATACCCATCCCTGGCAGGACTAAATAAAAAAGGGGACACAGAAAAGACCATTTTGCATTTGTATATACAGAATAGTTAGGATAGATATGCTGCTACTTTTGCTCAATTCTATGAGAAGAAAGATTGGTAGTGTTTGGACAGGATATCCTGTTTGCTTCTTGTACTATGGATGATGACTAGGAAGATAACAATGTAAAATGTATTAATTATTGAAACTGTCCTGTTAATCAGCTTTGAAACTATCTCACTGATATTTGTCTCTCAATAAAATACAATTTTAAAAAAGGATCCTACATGGAAAATATTGCCTGTTAATGATCAGTGAAATCCTATTCTCCTCCCCTTACAAAAGTTTAATGATGTACACCAGAGAATCTTCTTGAAATTCACATTCTGATTTAGAGTTTCTGTGATGGGGACCACTCAGAGTAGCAGACTCTAAGAGACTGGAATCAAATCTTTAGAGTTCAGAGGCCTTTCTTCTGCTGAGAAGAGTGCTCTGCAGACAGGCAGCCTGGAACCTGCCTATGGGGCACCTCCAAGCCAGCTCCCTTAGAACCCATGTCCATCTGGCACTTACAGCTCATAGGGCATATGATTTTGTCATAAACAGAGAATTATTAATTTTATGAGTTTTAGTCTACTAAAAAATGAGTGCTTAACTAAAAAAGTCACAAAAATAAAGTATTAAATTTTATTTATTTAATGCTTACTAAAAAAATCAAAATTTTCAACATTGACTTTTTGATGTATAAAGTCTAAAAAAATAAATTCTTATAAGAACTACAATGAGTGGTTGTAGTTTATGAATAACACTTTATGAAAATAACACTCTACTTCAACCGTCATACCTGAGGCATTCTGTATACAGGACTACAGCAAGTACTATATGTACATGTTGCTTACACACCACACGTGCTTTGTTTTTCTGGCCTTTTTGCAGGGCACACATGCATTTCAGTGATCTTGGTATTTTTTTTCAGAAGGTTTTTTTTTATATCATATTGTTTGTAGTTGACAGGAACATTGATACTTTTGTTACTGACATTTTAATTATTAGTGTGCATTGTGAGTTTAGAATAGGTATCAGCATTTTTGCATCAGCTGTGTATCTGCTTACAAAAACTAAAACATCAGAAATAAATTTCTAGGTGAATTAAAATGAAAATACCAATAGAACTCTACTATAAAAATACGATTTGCTTCTGTTGCCACACTCAAGGCAACTGTCACTCATGAGAATTTCATGTTTCAGGTACACGTCTCATTTGCATTGGCAACACGTGAGCCTAGCTTTCCTTTCCTATGTGGCAGTTTTACCATATCTCTTCCTGTTTTGTCATAAGCTTTCTGCTATACTGTACAACATACACTGAGCAGGGAAATAAGATATCAATAAAATAAAATATCAAATATGTAACAAGTGCTTATAATAGACATCAACATTTTCATATGAATTGTTTACTTGCTTACAAAACCTAAAAGGTAACATTAAAAATAAAAGTCTACATGAACTACAATGTAAACATAAACAACAGTCTATCACAGAAATAATCTTTGCTTCAATTGCTACACCCCAGGCAATCTTCACACATGATAATTGTATGCTCCATGCGCAAGTATTCCTTAAACTGATAACATATGTTTTGTTTTCCTGTCCTTCCTTGTTGATATCTTTTTTGTTTTCTTGTTGTGTAGTAGGTCTTTGTGATGCTGTGCCTCTCTTTTCACCTGTCAGATCACCTGTGTGCTGCAAATTTTTTGGTGTAGTTCCCTGGGGAGGAACGTTTTGATTTTTCTCTGTTTTAAATGATCTTTTATGGGGTCAAGGAGATAGTTTGGAGGTCTAAGCGTCCATCTGGCAAGCCTAAGGACCTGAGTTTGAATTCCGGCACCGCATGCTGTGCTTGCCCTGAAACTGGGCCTGGTGGCACATGACTGTACTCCCATCACTGCGGAGGCTGAGTCAGGAGGATCTCTATGAGTCTGAGCTGCATAGTGAGACCCTGTACCAAATAAATAAATAAATGATCTCTTATGTGTCACAGTCCTAACTCTAAGAAAATTTCTCCATGGTATTTTGCACTTGTTATTTTCCTTGTAAACCATCAAATTATTTATGCTCTACAGGTGTAGGACTGAGTAAAACACAACCATTGGCCAATGCTTTGTGTTTTGTGTGGTATTATAGTTGCTGAATAATTCATCATCAACTTGTACTCCATCTTTGGTTTTGTTGTAGAAAGTTTCCTTCTTAGCTTGCACATTGCCAAGATTTTCCTAGCAATATTTTTCCATCATGGTGGAATGTTGACATTGGTAACACCAGTTTGTTTTTCTTTGCCCTATACAATGCCAGTGTTATATCTTTCTGAAACCCAAAGATAGTAGTAAACAATTCTCTGTTTTGAAATCACAACATTTCTTGGAATTTCTGTTTTGTTCCTATGTACAGTTCCTGTGCTGGTCAACTTGTGCTCTGTTAGAAAATGTAACATCAGTTAGAAGTTGGTACAGCAATTGTCCAGTGTCACATTCCAATTGGTGTGGGAGCTATGAGCAGCAGGTCTGCTCACATCATTCAGTTTATTTCTACAAGAATAGCAACCTGATGGCTGAGTTCCAGGATAAATGTGTCAACTAAAAGTAAGTTGTCATTCTGGCATTGTGTCCAACAGGTTTCACCCTTGCCAAGAGCCGTATTGTATTTCTGCACCAAGTTCTAGCATTGGATCATTCCACTTGGTTCTAAGGCCATTGTGAAACATTCTGACTTGTCATATATGAACATATCCTCCTCTGAATCAAGGGGTCTGCAGTCCCCTTGTCTGTATCTGTTCGTTCTTGCTCCATCTCATTGTCACAGGAACTCATGGCCCCTGTCAGAGTCATCATCACCATCCATTCACAACAGTCTTCTGTCATAAAAGCATGTATTTCACCATAACAGATTGTCTTCATCTTCCACGCATGTTTAAACTGGTGGTTCATTTTTGACCTCCTCCAAAATTCGCAGATCTGTTGTTGTTTTTTTTAATCTGCCATTGTACTGAATTGGACTACCTCTATCAGAAAAATAAAAAAAAAAAAAAAAAAAAAACTTAAAAAAATTCAGGAGTACTGTGGGGCTATTGGACCCGCTGTGATGCTCAGGTAAAGATATGCAAAACCAGTTAGCAGGTAACATGGGTAAACATCCCGTTCTGCCACTTTTGTAAACTTGCATACTACTTGCTGTTTATTATACTAGGTGGGTAAATACACAGATTACTTTCTGTATCCTTCAGTGAGAGGTACTGAGATGTAGAGCTGGCTACTAATAGGCTAAGTACAAATTTACAGTAGAGAAAGCCACGAGGCCCCTGGATTCCCTGTTTAGTTTTGCTTAAAAGGAGCACTCTGACATTTCAGTTTGCTGTGGTAACTGGTACCTTTGTTGACAGATAATCCTATTCCTGCTCACGATCTTGTTCTTTGAACCTTTGGAGAAAAGCTTTTTGGGGAACATCAGACCCACTCTGCTTGCCAGGTCTGGGATGCGCAACCAGCAGTCCCTGGGTGAGCTCTGAGCACAGCCAGCCTGAGGCATTCCATAACCGCGAGGCGTCTGCCACCCGGAGCCCCTCGCCCGGGCCAAGCCCCAGCAGTAGCACAGAAATCCCACAGATACACCCCTTTGGACTGCAGGGCAAAGTCCCTCTCGGAACTGGCGGGACTGAGCTAGTCTTTCGGGGACGAGCCTCTGGGGTTGCCCCACCGGCTTTCCTCCCCGGCACTTCCCGAGGCCCCAGGCTGAGCCCTGCTGGCGCCTCCCGCAGTTGGCTCCCCGCCCCTCGGAAGCGCGGACCGCTGCGCCTGTGGCCAGAGGAGGGGCCCCGCGCAGGGACGCGGCTCTGCGGGAGCGTCCGGGGACATGTCTGCGCGCCACCGCTACCAGGGCTGCAGCGGTCCCCGCGAGGTGAGGACGGCCGGGCTGGGCTGGGGCGCGTGTCGAGGCCCGCGCGGGGTCGGGCGGTCTGCGCGCTCAGTGCGGCTGCAGAGCACTGGAGCTTGGTTCGGTCCAGCCGTCTGGGGTGCAGTGTCCCGGGCGAATGCAGCCTGCGGATCGCCAGAGCTGGGCTGGGCAACTTTTTTGGCACCCTCTTCCTGCTCTCAGATGATTCGGGCATCTTCTGGGGCCAGACAGGGCTTGGAGCTGACGGAGGATCGGGCAGCTCCGGTCTCTATCCCTGCGTCCAGTCTACGCGTGAGTGCGGAACCCGCTCTTGGGTCGCTGAGCAGGCTCACTTGTCTAGGAAGAGACAGGTGCTGGCTCTGGTATGCCCGCTCCAGGGCTGTGGGGGCTGTGGCAAGAGAGAGAGCTGTTCACATCTCGGGCTCCTTTGGTTACCAAAGGTAGATTTCCAGATTTTGCTTGGAGTCTCTTGCATTCATTGCATTTTTAATGCATTAATATTTATTTCCCCAGTGTGGTCTATTAAAAACACACCAGTCTTCACAGCTTGTAATAGATTAAATTTTTTATTAATATTATGTTTTACCACAATGAAAAGCAGTACAAACTTCAGTGCCAGCCCACAACTCAGCATTCTAAATCAAACACTTTCATTTTAAAGGCCTCCTAATTAGTTCCCTCCTAATGATTCTTAGTTGAAAGCAGGCCATTCCAGAAGCCTGGCCAGCTCTGCTCAGGAGGAAAACCTTCAGGCCTGCCAAATTCAGAAACACAATGTCTCCACAGGTATCCATGCTGCCTGGCTTTTAAAATCATCAACTGCCTCCTCTGCATAATGGCTGAAGTCAGGGAGGCCGAGCGCTAACATGGGGGAGCCTCCCAAAGGGCCCCGCCTGTGTCTATTGCAGAAAGGAAGGATAGGAAAGGACTCCCGAGGACTGGACTTGGTCACTCACAGTCGTAGGAGCTTAGTCCTGAAAAGGAGTTTAGAATTCTTCAGATTTAAGCTCTGTGCATTATAGCCCAGGAACCCCAGTGACGGGTCCTCAAGGGCTGGCTGAAATGTTCACCAGCTGGAGCCAACCAGGAATCCAGGTCTTCTCTTCCCCACCTGGGTCAGTGTACCCTGAGTTTGAACTCCAGCATTCTGAACAAAAATGCTGTGACCAGAGCCATCTAGTCACATTTTTGTCTTCTTCTTCTTCTTTTTTTTTTTTTTTTTTTTTTTTTTTTTTGTACAGACTTACATAGCCCAGGCTGGCCTCGAACTCACAGCTCTGCTCCCAGTCTCCAGAGAGCTGGAATTACTGGATTGTGATGCCATGCCCACCTATCCTTTTATAACAGAGGATTCTAAAATAGATGAGATAGATCAACTTAGCCAAATTCACTTTGTAGTATAATAAAAAATTGGCAGTCTTTAGCTTTGAGTAATATTTAATATTTATATTGAATGTATAAATACACCCTGAGTTAAAAAATAAAATCAGTCAGAACAGAGAATACGACTGGGTATGGTGGCATGTGCCTGTAATCCCAGCTCTTGGGAGGCTGCACACAGATGGATTGCTACGCGTCAGATCTACGTAGTGAGATCCTGTAGACCTTGTACTAATATACAAAAAACGAACAAAAAACCCGAGTAAATCCACTCATGTCTGTCTTTGGGGTTCCTTCTAATTCTGTGGTCTCTGTGGTGGTGCCAGGTTAAAACTAAAGGTATGATTTATGGCATTCGAGCTGGCTTGAGAAACATGGCCTAGTGGAGACCATTTGTTTGTTGTGCTTCATACCGTAACCTCTGATAGAAGTCATGGCTTGCGATTAAAACTGACTTAGCAATGTACTGCGCTATGTAGTTTTTACATTTATTTCAATTTAACATATATTTATTGAGAACCTGTTGCTGAATGCTTTGCTGAATGTTTTGGAGATATCTGTGAACAAAACAAAGAACTTCGATCTGTAAAGCTCTGGTTACACTTCTGACAGTTTCTGCAGGATTTTGTGAGGCAGATAGGACAGGCTGTCAGTTTTATCTAAAGAGTGGAAATAAACACACATATTCCAGTCTGTCTTGCTTCTGATTCCATAGATCGATTGCTCTTATGGAAAACAATGAAGTTGCTTTGACATTTAAGGACTGTGTATGGTACATAAATAATAGCTCCCATCTTTGTTTAAAGTACTTTCGTTTGGAACCCATTTTGTCTATTGGAGCAATTTCAGTGTGGTGACTTTAAACTTAATGAAGCATAAAAGTTTGTTTGCTCAAAAGTGTGAGTTTTACTGTGTTACTATTGGAGCCTGCAGTTGTGTTAGTTCGTAAGATGCAGCTAGCTCTTTATTTAAGAAGATAGCGTTCTGTTTGGTTGTAGTTTACATATCCCCTTGCTCTTCTTTTTAATCAAAGGGTACAAAGGGTTGTGACTATTGGCACACCTGTCACCATCGTGGCACTTTCTTTAAATCAGAAATTCCAGTTTTAAGCACTCACAAATCCTCTCAACTGCATTTTCCTCAAAACAACATGATGTGCAAGTTCAGTCATGTTCGTTGTTCTTAACAAAAACTTATCAGAATGAACTTGGCAGTTTTTTAGTTGTATACAGCCAAATAAAAGTAGTGCTGTGATGGTTTGTTATTTTACATTCTTTACCTAACCAATTACTTTGCTTTTAAAAACCAACAAATTAAAAGCTTTTTTTTTTTTTTTTTAGTATACTAAAGCACATTTTTAGTATATCTAAAAACTCATCAATTAAGGTGGTATAATTGAGAAAAACCATATCCACAGTTGAAGATTTAGGGTTGTTTTAAGCATGAAGACCCTGTCTCTGTTTTTAATTTGTTTGCCATTAAAGCACATCAGAAAGTGTCATTAACTAGCAATGTTCTATTAATATGTGATCCCTGTTCAGTGCTTGGGAAGAGTCATGATCTCTGAAGGCTGCTAGGCACCCAGCATAGTTAATTATTTTCTTCATTCATTAACCACTTTGCCCAACCAGATTTGTAGCTCTCTTTCATTTACTGTACCTTTATGATAAGGAGAGTTCTTTTAGCCAAGTAGCAATATATACCGTTCAGTATCTAACACACTGTACTTATTAATTTAATGTTTTAATAAACATTTATTGAAGCAATCCCTTTTCATGATTTGTATAGAGGCTACACTTTGAGCCCCTCTTTTTCTGTGCTGATGGGAATAGAGGATAGAGAGACACAGAAATAGTTTGTGCCATGACATAAAAGAAAGCACTTCCTCTCCTCTTCTCCCTCACCCTATTTCTCTTGCTCCTTCTCTTCTGAGGCCTTGTGCACATTAGCCAAACTCTACTAGGGCATAAGCTCCATCCCGTTCCCCACCTGTTTCTTTTTGAAAACAGATTTCCTTTTAGGGACCTGTTAAGGCTGTGCTGTTCTATAACAGACGCTTAATCACTTCTGGACCCACTAACATTGAGGCAATGGAGTACTGACCAACACTAGGGTACTCATGGAAGTAGCCAATGTTCTTGTTCCCTGTGGAAAACACACTCACTGTTGCTCAGAGCACAGAGATCACTGTTGCCATTGCTATCATATAATAAACTGGTATATTTGTTCTTTCTGTCGCAGGTGCATATTTACTCTGGTGTTTGGTCACAGCGCTGTTTATACCAGTTGTATTTGATACTGTAATTTTGCAAGTGAACGGGAGTGCCAAAACAGAACACTCTTTCTATCAAAACTAAGTTGATGCATACATGTGTTAGCTTCACATTACTGCAATGAAATACCTGAAATACCCTACAAAAAGACTTATTTTGACTCATGGCTTTGGGGATTACAGTCTATGATCAACCAGACCCACGGCATTGTGTCTGAGGCTGGTGACTGTGTAGCAATGGTGAGAATGCACAGCTGAGAACATTCACAGCACCACCAGGGAGCAAAAAGAGACAGAAAAAGGATGTGTGCGGTCCAACAATTTCCTTAAAAGCATGACACCAGTTACCTAAGACAACACAGAAAGTCTTGCTTTTCAAAGTTTCTGCCACTTCCCAATAAACAGTGCTATTCTGGAGACCATGCCCTTAAGACAGGCCCAGCCAGCCCAAGGCCCTGTGTGCAGCCCTGAGCAGTGAGTAATGTGGCTCTTAAGAGTGTACAAAACAAACAACATCATTTTGTGATTTTTGGCTGTATTTTCTAGTACTCCATTGCAGGTGGTCTAGTGTGGACTGCATAGACAACAAGAGAACACCAAAGAGGGCAGGGAAACTCTGCTGCTTGCATCCATCATGCACAGTGGAACTGCAACCCGTGTATATCAGTTGGATATTTCGGGTGTGTAAGCAACCTGACAAGTAAATGCAGTAATTATCAAAAATACTATTTCAACCTCTCTGAATTTTGTGTGGCAGGGAAGATAGGTAGTTTTTGTTTTTAAGCAGATATGTAAATATTCTTTTTTTAAAAAAAAAAAATTGTGTATTTGATATAGGGTCTCACTATGCAGCTCAGACTCCTAGTGATCCTCCTGTTTCAGCCTCCCCAGCGCTGGGATTATAGGCATGCGTCACCACACCTGGTTTCAGTGGCCAGCTCAGTGGGCCCATGGTAGGGCCAGCAGGACACATGGCACTGGGGCATCAAACCCAGGTCCTTATGTTTGTCAGGCAGGTGCTTAGGCTGTCGAGCTATCTTGCAAGGTCCAGAATTCTTCTTCTTTTTTTTTTTTTTTTTTTTTCTTTACTGTGGTACTGGGGACTTAGGACCATGTGCTTGTGCTGCTGAGCTATATCCCTGCCTCCTCCCCAAGTATTTTTATTTAATTATTAAACCTTGGGCCTGTGTTATTTTGTAAAATGATTTAATAAATTAATTATAAAAAAATAAAGAAAGACTTGTTAGTCATACACAATAAGTATATTATATATTTTATGTGCAGCACAAAATGATTCTTTTTCACTCAGGGAAGCCAAAAGCCAAAAGGTTAGAGATCTGCTGTTTAGAGGTGTTTTCGAGATAGAGTGTTGCTAGATAGTCGAGTTGGCACTGAACTCACTGTGTATCCTAGACTGGCCTTGGACTTGAGGAGATCTTCCTTCCTCAACCTCCAAAGGGTGGGGATTGCAGGTGTGCACCCCAGCTGGCTTGGACACTTGTGTTTTAGCACATGGAACTTTGGAGAAAAATTCAGTATCCAAATTATGGCAGGTAGCCATTAAAATAAGGCATGTGTATGAAGCAACCACTTATCTTGGGAAATGAAAGAACCTTTGAAAGCATAAAGTGAAAGAAGTTAGATACATAAGGCCACAGGTGAGAAGCACGAGAGACGTCCAGGAGAAGCAGATTCAGAGACACACAGATATCACTGGTTGCCAGGAGATGGGGATGAGGGGAGAGGGGAGGGGAGTGATAATGGCCTGAGCTGCTTTCTGGAGTGATGGGTGTGTTCTGAGTCTAGGACATGGTGATGGCTGCAGAATATTGTGAATATACCAAAAGCCACAGAAGTGTATACTTTAGCATGATTAACTCAGTGAAGTATACATTATATGATTTTATCTGTTTATTAAAAAAGAATGTAAGGCTTAAGATAGCAACATGAAGAAATAAATCACTATTCAGAAATAGAATGTACAAATACAACATAAGTACAGCAAAAATATTTCTAGGTGTTCTTTGCGCTGAGGTCTTTTACAAGCTTCTTAAATATCCTGGCAACTTCAAATATAAGCAAAAACCATGGGCGTGGCTTAGCCAAGAAATGCAACAAAAATTCCAATCATGACTCAATATCCAAAGATTAGTGAATTCCTTGATATTTATTTGTGTGATTAACATTGAAATAATTTTTAAATGAATTTAGGGCATGGTCTACAGGGCCTATAGGGTCTCACTACGTAGATTAGACTTGTAGTGATCCTCCTGTTTTCAGCCTCCCAAGTGCTGGGATTACAAGTGCATGCCACCATGCCCAGTCTCAATTGCTATCTCAGCACACCCCAGGGGTGGGGCCAGCACTGCACTCTGGGGATTGAATCCTGGCCACTGTGCTCTGCCTAAGCTCAGTTGCCTGAGCTATCCAGCGGGCCCTTTGAAATGCATTGTGTCAACCTTTTGACTCTATTCCTCGTGACTTCTAATTGCTTCAGTTGAGAAAGGTGTTTTGTTTTTTTTTTAATAGATCCTCAAATGTTTCAGTTTCTGAGGGTTCCTAATATGTCTTAAAAATAACTTATCTCTGCACCAGTACAGAAATTTCTGTTTATCAGCCTCTTATAAGCATGGGGTTAATCACTTATGATTACACTTTTCAAGCTTTTAAATCATTATAAAAGCCAGCTGTCCCTCCCCCCCAAGTCTTATGTTGTGATTTCCTTGTTCATGCATCTTACTGGAGTAGCCATATAAAATATTAACTATACCAATGCTTAAAATTCATCATCCATGACATTTGTGAACTAATTTTTCAAAATATTCTGGAGAGCAATTTAATATTTTATAGTATATTTGACATGTTTTCAAACTAAGAACATAATTACTTCTTTGAGGGACAACGGGTATTATTTTTGTAACTCTGCTGTGCTTGATGAAATGTTTTCCATGGAAATGAGCTCATATTTATCTATTGAAACCAGCTGTATTTCTTCACATATCAACTTCAGCTCTCTGAATCTGTAACTTCTGAATAGCTACATGATGGCCCACAGAAGCACCACCAAAGAAACAAAGTCTTGTACACATCAAGGAAAATCAGCTTTAGAACAAAGTCGCTTCTTCAGTCAGATATGGATCAATGAGATAACAACAAAACAATATTAGCCATCATAATTAGATCATTGTATATAAGGTTAATTGAAGTTCACAGGTATAACCAATGTCAGAAAAAATGTGGTTTGTTCAGAATGATACCTTACAACTTAGTATTAATAAATCAAGCAATTCAAGACTATTGACGGTTCTCAACATCAATTACATATCTTGTGCTTGCCAGCCAGGCACACTGCCACTGAGCTGTACTCTCAGCTCTTGATTGCCCATTAAAATCATTCAGGGAAGGAAAAAAAAGAATACTAACACCAGGGGCTCACTCAAAAAAAAAATTCATTTTGCCAGCTGCTTGGAAGAGGAGGCAGGAGGACAATGAGTTTCAACCCATACTGGTCACCTTAGTGACTTAGGGAATTCTTATCACAAAATGAAAAATAAAAGAAGAGTTGGGGATATGGCTCAGTGTGAAGTCCCTGGTTTCAGTTCCCAAATACTACAGTGCATAATGAAAAGAAAAGAAAAAGAAAAATAGAGCCGACCAAATGGCTCAGTGGATTAAACTACCTACAATCAGATGCAGGGGCTGGGGGTTCAATCCCTAGGCCTGGAGCTGGCCTTGCCCCTGGGGCGGACTGACAGCAATTGAGACTGGGCGTGGTGGTGTTTGCTTTTGGGAGGCTGTAAACAGGCGGATCACTAAGGTATCCAATTTAGTAGTGAGACCCTGAACACCCTGTAGACCCTTCCCTAAAAACACACACAAAAGAAAGAAAAAGAAAAAGAAAAAAAATAGCATTCAGTAGATTTTGACTAGGGCTGGGGAATCTGTGGTTTTAAAAATGCCCTTGTAAAGTGCATGTAAAGTCAGGATTGAGAACTATACATTTAAGCCGGGCATGGTGGTGCATGCCTGTAAACCTAGCACTCGGGAGGCTGAGGCAGGAGGATTGTTGTGAGTTCGAGACCAGCCTGAGCTACAAAGTGTGCTTAAGGCCAGCCTGAACTGCATAATGAGACCCTGTCTCAAAAAGACAAAAAAAAAAAAAGACAAAAAAAAAAAGAGAACTATACATTTATAAAATACTTCATAACTTTTCTCTTCTTTAGAAAAAGCTATTGAAGCAAATAGCTGTAACATTATCATTGTAATAGGTCTGATGAGAATAATTTAATCATCCCCTCCTCCTCATTTTTTTCTTTGGGTTTTTTAGCATTTGTCTATTAGTGCTCATTTACTATATGGGATAGCTTTCTCCAATGGTTGAGTGAATTTTCACTGATTTTTATCCCTTGTAAAATCCATTAAACTTATGTTTGTGTGTCAGAACAATCAAAGCAACTGTATTAATTAATTTTCAATGGCAATAACAAAATACCTGAAATGATTCTTTGTAAAGAGAAGAGATTCATTTAGTTCACAGGTTTGGAAGCTTAAAGGTTAAGATCCGGCAGCAGCATCTGCTGCCTCTGGTGGGCCCTCTTACACCCCTGCACCTTAGTGGATGGCCTCATGGTGGGAGTGCAGGCAGGAGGGACAGACTTCATGGGAGGCAGCTAGAGGGAGACCCAGAGGCCAGGCTTCTCCTTGCATGGCAAAGGGTTTCTTGGTCACTAGGGCTCATTATCATGGAGAAAGGGAGATAATTGCCATGAAGCCTGAAAAACTGACCAAGTGGGCTCCTCAGAACTGAATTTCTGTTTGTTTATTTATTTATTTTAATGCATTTAGCACAGGGTCTACAGGGCCTCAGTGTACAGATCAGACTAATAGAGATCCTCCTGTTTACAGCTTTCCAAGTGCTGGAATTACAGGCCTGCACCAGGATGCCCAGTCTCAATCTCCATCTCATCGCACCCCAGGGGCGGGGCCAGAATGCCAGGCTAGGGATTGAACCCCAGCCACTGTGCTCTGCCTAACCAGGTGCTTTAGTCTGCTGAGCTATCTGGCCAGCTCTGAATTTATTTTTGTAATTTTTTTTTTTCTGAATTTATTTTTAATATTTGTTCTTTATTTTTAGTACTGGTGTAGATTCTCTCTGTTAGCAATTAGCTTTTCAAAATTTTTTAATTATTAATTTTTGTATTTTTAAAAGTGGTGTGTTTATGGATGTTGACTTGTACTTTTTGAACTGTTCTCGTAGCTTTCTGGGGACTTCAAGGAGCCCTTTCAGAGCTATTGCAGTGTGTAGGAACGATGGGTAGGGAGAGAGGAAGTATCCACTTGCTGGGTTAGGGCTTTCCTCTTGGCCCCTTGGCAGTGTGGCCAGGCATGTTATTCTTAATTTCACATGTTGGGGTTCCAGGTAAGACTTTATTTGAACAAAGGATTTCTTGGTTAAAATAAGTTTGTCGTGATGTGGCTACCTGATCTTCAAATCTCCTTCCATTTTCCTGCTGGATTTGGTTTGTGTCTTTGTAGTCCCTCTTGGTTCCCAAATACTGTTGTGCCTCCATGCAGAAAAAGCACAGGGAGACTTTGGTATTACAACCCAATGATATGGTGTTTGTGGAGAGAGCAGGCCAAGTGCGCAGGGAGACTTGTGCAAGAAGTATGTGTTGGGAGTTATGACCGGGAGGCTCAGCTCAGGTTGTATGCCTTCTGTGGAAGGGTTACAGGGAGGCGGGATGGGGCAAAAATAAAATTCCAGGCCAGGCACCCTTCCCAGTCTTCACATGGACACAGCGTACATCTAGTCGGTGAAGGGCACTTTCCACGTTTTCATTGTATATTTTCCCATATGAGCTTATGCACCATCAGAAGAGTTGGAGCATGAGTGCTTGTGTGTGTAGGCATGTGAAGGGTGGTACCTTTGGGTGGGGTTAGAGAAAAATGCAAAGCAGTTTCTACACTTTTAGCAAACTCTCCACCCTGCACATATATTTAGAGCATCTTCAGTATGCATGTCAAGAGTGTAAAACTCAACAAACATCTAGTGAATTTAGCCGTACAGACAGCTATTATATTTTCTTTTTAACATAAAATGGTTTATGAAGAAATACTGTGGCTTCTGGATTTTTAAAACCCAGACTCTACCCCAGCCTGCGTGCCAGCCATGCCCCTGGGGACCCACCGAGGTGGCAGTTGAGACACTTGGTGGCCAACGTCTGTAATCTCAGCTCTTGGAAGGCTGCAAGCAGGTGAATTACTATGAGTACAATCTAATAGTGAGACCCTGAACACCCTGTAGACCCTTCCCTAAAATACAAAAATAAATAAAAATAAATAAATGAAAACCAGACTCTAACTCGGGTCTTAGTTCTTTTCCCTTGTGGAATTACAACAGTCTCCTGAGTCCTGGGTGCGTTCTCATGAGAGCCCGGGGCTACATTCCCTTTCTACCTGGACCTGTGACCCCTGGGCTTTGCTGACCCAGACCCTCCTCCTGGTGCTAACCTGCTGTTGGGAAGTTTAAGTCACAAAACTCAGAGGCAGCAATTTATTAACTTAATTTAAAAACTCACAAGCACTCTCTGAGAAAGCCAAAGTCCTTAGGTCATGAATAAATAAGCTCATTGTGTGAAGTATCTTACTTGGTAGGTAGGGTGTTTTTTAATAGGTGCTTAATAGTGAAAAAGGAACTGGTCGTGTTGTCAGAGATTAAGCCGCACATATCTTTTAAATTTCTTTTTTATATCTTTAGGCTGACTTCTTTATCTTTTTGTGTCAAATACAGTAGATACAAGACAACCACATCTTCTAATCTTACTAAAGAAGAAGTTCTCACTAAAATTTCAAATGATGTTGAACAGCAAATGTTCTCAGATCTGGATCCAAAATCCTACCCGCCTATTTTACTTTCTTTCTATAGTCTTAATGGACTTAGTCAGCTAAGTCAAGTACAGGCTGAATTAAGGTAATATTTCAGTTTACTTTTAATAGTTTTAAGCAGAAGCTGAGATTTGATTGAATGAAAATGGAACTTGTCATCTGTAAAGTCTCTAATAAAAATGCTCTGATTAAACAATGTTACAAAAACTCAAAGACTCCACCTCTACACCAGGCAAATGTTTATACATGAACGTCTAGGAGCCAGCACTGAAGGCTCTGGGAGAATGCTCCCTGGCTCCTTAGTCTCCTTTCCATCTCCTAGGGCAGACAGGTTTGTGTACAAAGAATCATTATAGTGACCACTCGTGAAAGGAGTTCAGATGCAGAGGTACTCACGGCTGCCCAGGCTAGCTAAACCCTTAAGGACATGGAGAGATTCATATCAACATTCTAGGTAGTAGGAGCATGATGTCCAAAGGCACTGAGGTAGAAAGATGCATCCTTGTTGAAACTACTGCTGGTTTTCCATAGCGGTGCCACAGGGCTGACATCTCCCGAGGGTCCTAGATGAGATCAAGCATAGGGCCTGGGGTAGGACAATAACGGCATGCCACGCAGTGTGACGGTGACTCAGAAACCACTTATCTATCACACAGTGTCCACACTGCAATTAAACGAGAACGCCGAGGTCTTAACTTAGAAAAAACAACTCATATGTTAACATATTTTGTCTTAAAAGGAAAAAACACAACGACAGAGCTTTCAACGGTACAAACAGCTTTTAACCGAAAGGTAAAGGTTTGCATTTGCGCAGTGAGTGTGATCTTTGCTGTTGCATGCCTGCTAATCATCTGTCAAACCTTGGCTCATGCTTCGTTAGTTTGAAAACAACACATGCAGCACTCAGGTCATCTGTTAGTCTGCTTCTTTTATCAGATTTGGAAGATCAAGTTCTTCAAGTTTAGCTTTATTTGGAGAAGTAAGAAAACACAGATTGGATCTGTTTTATGGACCCACAGAAATCTTTACAGCAGCCACAATGCTGTAATTCAAAGCTGAAAACAGCTGCTCACAGCCATGACCCAAGCAAAGTGAGAAAAGCAGCCCACTTGCTTGCACTGACTTCAGATGATTTGGCAGAGAAGGCCACTGCGAAGGACTTGGTTTTCAGAGCTGCCAGGGGTACTGCTGTGTGCTGTCCCTTTGCACTCCATCTTCTCAAGTGTTGCGCGTCAGTTAGAGAATCATTTTAGATAATGCTTTCTTGAAATCTCAAGTACTTCACTTCTAGGCTTTCAAAATTTTGCAAGTGTGAGCAGGAAAGATCAAGTTCTTCAAATTCAGCTTTATCTGGAGAAGAAAACACAGGGCTGGATCCATTTTATGGACCCATAGAAATCTTTGCAGCAGCTACAATGCTAGAAAGTTCTCTGTAGATTTCCTGAAGGCTTGTAGGATTGTCTGCAAGTATTGCAGAATTTGCTAAATGTATTTTGAGATTTGGAAAATATGTCAGCTGCCTACTTTAAGATCTGGTTAAAGTGCCTTGGGCTCATGTGGCAGCAGGAGAGATGTCTGTGAACCTACCACAGCACGCATGCATAGGTTTGTCACCCCTGGCACTTAGTGTGTTACATATGACACAGGTCTTTCATTTTTGCCTTGGAACAGCAGAGTTGGATGCCATTTGGTTTAGTGATAGAATTAGCTTTTGAATGAAGTTTAAAGAAATGCCCCAGAGGGTGATCAGAGAAGTGATATAGATGGGAAATAAGGTTGAAGGAGTATGGGGAAACAGGTCTTTATGCTTACATTCTTGGTGCTGGGTGCCCAGTTACAGTAGTGTAGAGATTCTGGGTAGGAAGTTTGATATTCTGAGTAAGAAACTTACAACATGAAGATGGATCATTAGTGGACTCACTTGAAGTAACTTGTCTGGATGTGGGGGAGAGTGGAAAAGTTAGGCAGCGGGCCAGAGTGGAGGGTAGCAGAATGTAAGAGGGCCGTGCTCACACCATGCCCTGGGTGTGCCTCAGTCATTGCACCGTTTTTCTTCTCTGATTATCTACCTGTGTGCTGGTCTTCTCCACAGGGCCACCGTGAGGGCAGGAACTGTCTTATTGATGATGTCAGCGTGGCTGTACAATTCCTAAGCACCGTTGCAGGTCTGTGTGGCGTCTGCGCTGAGTGTTGTGGCTCGGGAGTTGTGCTTCCGCTGTCCTGCTTGGTTGGCCCAGAAGCTGGCATGGAACTTGCCATAATTTTCAATATGGTTTGCTTCTTCTGCAATGCGCATTGAAACCCAGTTCCTCTGTGTCCCTTGCATTCTTCCTCTGCTGTAAGGGGAGAGACATTTGAATAAGCGAATAGGCAAAGGAGAGGCCTGTGACAAAGTCTCTTAACTCAATAGAAAAGAGTAGTGCACATTCATAATTTGAGTGGTCTTGGGAGGCTGAGACATGAAAATCACATGTTTGAGCCCGTCCTGGATAACAGTGTCTTCGGAAGACACACTTGTAGATGTGGAGTTATGTCTCAACAAAACAGAACAAAACAAAACACACAAAGAAATAGAAAGGGTTAGGGGTATAGCTCAGTATGAAGACTTCAAGATCAATTCTTAGTGAAACAAAAAAAGGAAAGGATTAATTGGGGAGTTAAGATATTTTATAATATTTCACCAGCCTTTGAGCCAAGGAAAAAATGAGTTGCCTGGATCTATGGATGTGAGTATGTGTGAGGAGTAAGAAGAAGGAAGAGGAAGGAAACTCCACAGAGCTCAGTTCTCTCTACACTAATATGTTTCGACCACTCTATCTTTCTATGTTCTAAGCATTCTTAAAATTAGTTTACGTGTGTAACTTACTAACTTCCTCTGTCAACTCTGTCCTAATGAAAAACTCACTAAACATGGAGAGGTTAAGATCTTGCCTGCATAGACAGCTACTAAGTGGCAGCACCAGGACACAGAACTGGTGCCTGTTCCATTCTAATGCTGAAGACGATAAGCACATGGAGCACCTACCTACAGCATATTGTTGCTGAGTCATACTCTGCACTAGTTCTTGTGGGAATTCATAATGTACAAACTTGGGAGATTTCTTCAGGCAAAACTTGCCTTTTCTATTAAGACAGTGGAAATACGGGACTTTGGGTTGCTATGGAACTGAGGTTTGGGTGCTAGGGGTGGAGACGCCAGCAAGAAAGAGGTGAGATGATCAGTCATGTGTTCTAGTCTCTAGGGAGAAGAAAAAGGGAGCAGACCCAGCTAAGATGATGGAGTAAGGGTGGCAACAAGGAGCCCTAGGCATAGGAGGCTAAAATCCAGCCACGGTTGGTTTTTAGAGTTGGAGATTTGTGGATGAGAGAAAGCTGGGATCAGAGAGAAACACTTTGGCAAAAACCCTGGATTTCAAAAGTGGGGCTAGCACATGTGAATGCTCATTTGGAACTGGGGCTTGGGGTGTGCATGACAGTGCATGGATTGTGGGTGAATCATATGCAGTGTGAAGGTTGAGGCTGTGGCCATGGAGATGAAGGACATATGCTGACTGTAAAGGGAGTGGTGTCTGAACTTTAGAAAGCCACAACTCAAATATGCTTAGTTGTAGGAAAAGATACAAAAGGTGAGCTGGTGTTTATCATTCAAAAAGTGCTTAATGGTCTCAATAAAACATTGTCAAGGAATGGGTGACTCGCTTACATTTTGCACTGTAGTTTTAAAAAAAGAACTTGAAATATGAGTTGGCAAAGAAATACATTCCACAGGTGACTTCAAATGCTTTAGCCAAATAATCCTTATTACTCTGGAAGGAAAAAAACTACATGCTTTGGTGAAATCTCCTCCTCGTTCCACTGTGACTTTTTCTTCTCTCCTGATAACTTGCGATACAGCATGCTTTGGAAAAGAGAGAGGCAGCTGAAAATAGTCAGACTTCCAGCTGTGTGGCTCTGTTGCAACTTTGGGGGGTAGAGGTCATGGGAGAGGGGCTGGAAGCTTCAGTAAAACTCAGTGTGGTGTCCTGTGTATGTACAGTTAGCTGTTTGATGGGAACCAGCGTGCATGTATTGTCTTTGTACATGCTGTTGTCTGCTTGCCTATGCACGTGTAACATTCCAAGAAATCAGAATTAGATCTCATGTGAGTCTAGGAAGGAAGTTCTGCATCTGAAGATATGTAGCTAGCACATGGAAATGGAATATGTACACTAAATCTGGTACATAAATGGCCCAAACAGAAAATGCCTGGGGCAGGGGGAATGTCTAGGAGTGTAAGAACAGGAGCTTCAACTTGGACAGGTTTTTAGAGTAAGGCAAATAATTTCTTCAGGTAGCAGACTGTCCAACAGCAGAATGGGCTGGGTTTAGCTTTGCTTCTCTATGATTTTCTTTCCTCTCTTGCTGTCATATATTGACTTCATTGTTAACTGGATTCCCCTCATGGTTCCAAGATGACTATGACAGTTAGAAGACTCGCTCTAAGATAGGTAACATCAAGTGGATGGGGAGAGGCCACGTGTTCATGTTTCCATGGCAGGGAGGAAGCCATAGCTAGCAGATCCCAGAGACTGTTACGCAAGTCATCAGTAAGATTGGGTTACTGCTCTTTCCTTAAACCAAACATCACTTGCAGGAGGAACAAGATTACTGCAAGTGTTGATTAGCCATTTCAACTGGACTGGATGTTGAGAATCTGGTTCAGGACATGGAGAAGGTTGGAGGAAGTTATCATGAGACTGAGATGGCCTTATTGGGTAAAAGAACCTCTGATGCCTGTGAGGGTGCTAGCTTCAGCAGTTGGGGGCAGTACAAGCTTAGACAAATTGCCAGCTTCTTCAAGCATTCATTTTGTCTTCTAGAATCACTGTGGGAATTAGAAGCACTTTTAATAAACTCTAAGTTGCCATCCCAATATGAATCATTTGTTATATAACAGCAGCAGCAAAAACACCACCACGACCACCACCAACAACAACAATGCAACCCTTCCATTTTCTGAGCACTTAGATATTCCATGCACTTGTTCCTGGCTTAACTGCTTTTCTTTGTTGCTCACTAAACATGTATCAGGCCATGCCCATCCTCAAGGTACTCTGCTAAACACTTAATTTTCTGTCTCAGTTAAGCTGAGATCTGAGATTGAACCTTGAGGCTCAAGGGAGGGGCAGCGAGCAGGCATGGGACCACATTCACCCAAGGGATCTGTGTCTGACTTGTGTGGCAGAGAAATAGCAACTGGCTCTGGGCCTCAGAAAGTTGATCTTTTCTCTGCCTCTGATGATCTTCTGCTCTGTGTTCAGAGTTTGCTGCACAGGAAATTTGTACACCCCATGTGTGTATGTGCTTCTAGAGGCTTAATGTTTTTCTTTCCACTGTTCCTTTTATTTCCCAAATATGAGTTTTTTATGCTTTTGAAAAAGAAGGGTTTACAAACGCTAAGTCCCTTATATATTTTTATCTCATTTGAACCTTGAAAAGAAATCGAATTTGAATTTTCATTGCATTCAAGTTTGGTGGCCAGGGGATCCATTCATAAAGCATGAAGTTGGCCCTTAAGGGACATACTTTTTATGTGCAGACAGCTTTGCTTTGCATAACAACGTGGCATAAACTTTTCCATATTTTGGTTTCCACTCTTAAGGAATGGAAGGAGATAGCTAAATAAAAGAGTTTTTTTTTTTTTTTAATTAACACTTCTGATTGGTTCATGGAACTTTTTGAATGGTGCAAATGACACTATTATTTTGGAGTCCACATTTCTTTTTTTTTTTTTTTTCATTTCTTTCTTTTCATGATATTTCATATGACTAGGATCACACATGTGTTTCCAGAAAGCATAAATTGCTCTGATTCCACGTAACTTACTTTCCCAATCCCTCCCTTGCAATTATATACAGTTTTTCTCTGCCTGTGCTAGACTTTGAGGTAACCCGAAACAGCAGTTTCTCTCTCTCTGGTGCATCGAGTCCCTGGCGACAAACTGAACTCGTGCATCTGAATTCATACAATCCTTAGTGTGAGCTGCCTCTCATGGGGCTCCTGATCCTGTAAGAAGACAGCTTCTCTGCATCTGCTTCTCTCAGATCCATCTGCTTTTCATTCATAGTTCTGGCTCCTGCTCCAGGACCTCTGCTCTACACTTAAACAATTTGTGAATAAATTGGTGGGGAACATGAAGTGGGGAATACTGGATCTTCCTGGTTTTACAGTGTGAATATGGAATATTTGTTGAGGAATTGTGATGAAGGTAAAAACATTTTCATTCCTATTATTCCATGCCCTATATAAGTCTCTGAACAACTTTTGAAATAAATTCTGGCAGACTCTATCAACCCATCCCCAGAGATGCTGCAATGAAAGATCAAAGGCACAAACTACTCCCGTTCTTAAATAGCTTTTAAAAATTCATAGTTGTGACCACAGTGTGTACAATCTAACATATGTACATATTTTAAACATCTAATATGTTTGTTGTGACAAGTGGTAAAAAGGAAAAGAATTGGATCACCCTGGTCAACAAGTGTCTAGGAACAGAAACCTCAAAGCGTAGCCAGGACTCTGGGGACAGTGGCAAGAGCCTGTTGGGAGCAGTTAAATCATTTGGGAGAGAGGCAGAACAAGCCTATGGTGTGCAGGCAGGAAAGAGGCTTAGGATGTCTCTCATACAGGGTCATACCCAGTCATGGGAAAGCCTGGATTTCAACCCTACTCTTTCTAAACCAAAGTTACACATTCTGGATTTTGCTTTTCTTGCTTTCTGTTTTCCAAATTTGCTTTTTGAAACTTACTTCTAAAGAGTTCACATTTTAGAGAAAGGAATAAGAGCTGTCCTCTTCCACTGTCTCCTCCATGCTTATAGCTTATGCTTCAAGCTGTTTGGTGTGTCTACCTCCAGCGTCTCTGCCCAAACATTCAAATGCCCCCAAACCCCTTCAGACAGGCAGAACAGATTCGAGGGACAAGAGTATCTTGTCTCCTCCAGGGACTACCAGAATGATTTAGGGCATGCAGCCCCCCAGGTACCAGGACACTCCCAAATTTAGCCCCAAGAGAGAAGAGCCAGAGTGCCCTGGCAGGCCCCCCTTATAGGGAAGGAGAGCTATTAGTGCCTTCTGATGTTTTTCCTACACTGCTTTTACTTTCCAACCAGCAAGGCCCTGTACCAGTAGAGATTTTGGGGAGGCCCAGGGCTGCCACACTATCATCTCTGTTTGTTCCAATGCCTACCCTTGTTTGTGTCCAGTTTTTGCTACATGCAAGGAATGAAGGCACCCTGATTCTGCAAGTCCATATCTGAATCACCTTCAGCGAGGGACTTTGAAGTTTACTAGTCTAGTCTCAGTATTCTCCAAGTCTAAGGTGTATTTGTTCCAGTTTTTAATATTAAGGTTTCTAAGATAAGATATGACTTGCATTCAGTATATAAATTTAATAGGATAATGCTTTTAAATTTCTCCATTAAAAAAAAAGTTGTTTGTAAGCTAGTAAAGTAACTTTACAATTAAGGACTACAGGAGTATGATAATCAGTTTCCTGAAGAATCATTGGAAGGTGGAGGCTGCACTGATAACCTGTTTTCAACTATAAAAGTGCTGTGTAAATACAAATGAGCAGAAAACTGTCAGCTGTTGGATCACATCTCAAGGGTGCAATGGCACTTCTTGATTTAAAAGTAATGACACTTTTCTATGGAACTGGCAATCGGAGTTGTGTGAATGTACGTTCCTCCTTTACTTCTCTCTCTCTTTTTGTCTCTTTTTTTTCCAGCATGTGCTCACTTTCTGTTCTGAGGATCAAACCTAGGGCCTTACACATGTTAGGCAAGTGCTCTACCACTGAGCTACACCTCTGACTCCAGGAATGCACTTCTTTCTTCTGTTCCCTACCCTAGAAGACACAGTAAGCTATTTTCACCTCAAAATGAACGAACAAATATAGTTTATAGATACTGCAAATTTTGAATTAAGCCTTGGCAAGATTTATTTTCTTGCTGTAGATTTAGTAGATTTTCAACCCTTACTGAAATTATCAAAATGGCCCCAAAGCTCTTAGTAACTTAAACACAGTCTCAACTAAAAAAGAGTTGTTGCATTTCAAGTTGAACACTAGAAAATCAGTAAGTGCCTACAATATGCCAAGGAACACGGACAGATCAAAACCAATGACTTGGTCAATTTATTTCTGTCTATATAGAATCCAAGAAAGATAGAGAAAAGAAGAAAGCCTAGGACTGGCTGAAATCTCTCTTTCAGCTAATTCAAGAGATTTGTCCTAATAACAAGTCTGAAGAAATTCAGAATCTGGAAGAAAATTTGGTAAGAAAGGGGTGCTAATCAAATAACCGTGTGCAAGTGAGATCGCAGAGATTGTTACATTCTCCCAACAAATCCCATTGGTGATGCTGTGTCTTCTTTGGCAAGTTGGTGTCCAGCACAACAGTCAAGAGGTACATACTCAGGAGTCTGCCAGGGCTCAAGCGTGACGTAGCTGAGTCCTGGAAGAGAGGGGCTGTGCCCAACGGGGAAGTATCAAGGCTCTTTCATCTCTAGGTAGGTATCGAGGTTCTGTCCTTGGTGCTGGGGTTCATCTACTAATCGTGGGCTACAATCGCTGCCCCCTGGAGTTTATGTTCTATTGCTGCTGCCTTAAACCACAGTTAAGCCACAACTGTATCGATTGCCCTCAAACTACATTAGACTTATCTCCTGAGTAGTAGTAAATGCATTAGACACACTGGTATATTCCTGGGAATAAATTGGCCAGATTTTGATGTTGTCAGTGTTTAGATCTTTTTCATATAGTGAGTACTTCTGGATAAACATGCTTACTGTAATTATACTTAGAGATGGCTTATTTTGAGCTTTCTGCCTGGTCTTTTGATTTTCCAAATAACCATAATTATAAAATATTACTGGTTTTGCAGGCCACCACCTGGTTTATTTAATTCTAGTTTTGCTGTTGAACTGGAAGTAACATTTAATTGTAAAAAATTCCATTTGTCTTGTTGTGGTACTGACTGTGAAGAAGTATGTCACCTCCTGGAATTGCCACCTGACCCCTGCCTCTACATCTCTACAACATCCACCAGACACTACTATGCCCAAATATCAGAGAATTGTTTGTTTCCTGAAACTTCTACATTTAAATCTTAACTCCTTTCAAAAATCAAAATTACAACACATTTCATTTCAGGATCTTACTTAGCGTTGCTTGTGTGGTGGTGGAACCAGGCATTGCCTCATTCTGTGAAATAGAAAGTAGTTTCTGACAAGCCAAGCCAAAGAGGTCAGTTTTAGGCAGAAAAACACCAAAGAAAACAGAAAAAGCACAAAAACTGTTTGGTCATTGTTAAGGCTTGAATCTCAACCCCCCTCCCTCCCCAGCCTCATGCGGTCAGAGGTGGCTGGATCTACAGCACGTGATGCTGGGATCACAGATGGATGATTGTTAAATTAGTCCACTGATTGGTTTGGCCTAATTCTGAGTGTAGAAAATAGGAAAACTACTCTGGGCGTGAATGCTGCCTACCCTAACGGTGTGTAGCCTGCGTAGAATACAAGGGACAGAAAGAGGCATGCTGCTGTCACTGCGTCCTGCTTTTACTGTCTTCTGCCTGCCATGAACTGTTTCTCCTCAATGATGAGCCTCCTCCATCCTATATGATTATAGACTGAAAACTATAAACTATGAGCCAAAAATCAATGTTTTTTTAAATGTTACTTTTTAAAAATTTTTTGGCATCAGGAATCAAACTCAGGACCTTGCAATTGCCAGGTGGTGGTACTTTTTTTTTTTTGCAGAACCAGGATTTGAACTCAGGCCTTTGCACTTGCCAGGGAAGCGCTTATTCCACTGAGCCATCTCCCTGGCCCCTTAAAAATCAATTTTTTGATTACTGTACTTTTTGGTTGAACTGTTTTTCAGAAGAGGTTTACTTTTTGTTTTTGGTGCCGAGGACCGAACCTAGGGCTTCCAGCTTGCTAGGCAAGCATTCTACCGCTGAGCCAAATCCCCAGCCCCAAAAATCAATTATTTTGAACCTTGAATGACAGTTATTTTGTCTCAGCAACAAGAAAAGTAACTAAGTCATTTTAAAGTTACTTTTGAAGTAAGGGTTAAAGCTGAGAAGACATCCTTATCATGACAGATAAACTTGGCTAGTCTAAGGCTCTGGACCTCCACTCCCCGCCTCCTGATTTCTTTTTTTTTTGTTTTTTTTTTGGAGACAGGGTCTCACTATGCAGTTCAAGCTGGCCTCAAACTCACTTTGTAGCTCAGGCTGGTCTCGAACTCACAACAATCCTCCTGTCTCAGCTTCCCAAGTGCTGGGATTTACAGGCATACACCACCATGCCCAGCTCTCCTGATTCCTTGGAAAGGCAGATGAGCAATTTCAGCTCCTGATTCCTTGGAAAGGCAGATGAGCAATTTCAGCGTGGTTGCGGAACTTCAGGGTGGATGACTGCATTTCAGTTACTCTGCTAGGCCTTGGTGCAGAAGCTCAGAGCAAGTCAAGGCCTCCTACAACACTTTTTTAACCCTGCTAAGACAATGATATTCAAAATGTTTGCTCTGCCACGGGGCACTGGGAGGTGCTTGGGTTTAGGTGAGGTCGTAGAGGTCAAGTTTCCAAATGAGATTAGTGCCCTACAGCAAGAGAAAGAAGTGTCTATTGAGCAAGGGTGTACACAGAGCAAAGAATAAGGATAGGGCAGCTCCAAAAACTAAGTTTGCAACGCCCAGCTAACTACCTATTTCTGTGTTGCTCAGTTCCTTCAGGGTGACTCAGCAGTGAATGTCCTGGTCCAGCTGAGCCACTGCTCGGCAGGCCTCTCTCCTAAGTGCACAGTGCCTTGTCGGAATATTTTGAACATTGTCTTGAGTGACCTTCAGATAGAAAAAGTTCTAAGTTTGCCTCCTTTCTAGTTCATTTCAAAGTGTATCTGAATTTTTACAAATGTTAAACCTTTACCATTAGTCATTGTATTTGTTACTTATTAGTAATATATTACAGATTGAAGTAGTTAATAGACACTTTTAATGGTGAGGAAATGTGACTGGCTTTTTTTCACTTAGCATAATGTCTTCAATTTCCTTTATTTTGCAGCATATGCCATCTTTCCTTTTTTTTCCGTTTACTTAGTACAAGGTCTCACTGTGCACCTCTGACTCATAGTGATCTTCCTGTCTCAGCCTTCCCAGTGCTGGGATTTCAGGTATGCACCACCATGCCCAGTCTGGGTGCTGGATCAGCATGCCTGAGAGTGGGGCTAGAGAGGCATGTGGTGCAAGGGATTGAACCCTGGTCCCTGTGCTTGCCTAAGCAGGCACTGAGTCCACTGAGCTATCTCTTCAGCCCTCACCCCACTTTATAAGGCTGAATAATCTCCTGTAGTGTACCCCAAATGTAATTATTTTGTTTATCTAGTTATGTCTGTATGGAACTTTGGGATATTTCCACTTTTTGGCTACTACAAATAATATCACTATGAATGATTATAGAAGTGTCTGTCTGAGTCCTAGTTTTTGATTACTTAGGGCATATACTTGGAAGGAAAATTGTGGCTTATACAATAATTCTTCCTAGCAGGACCATTATAGGATTTTCCATAGAAACTATATTATTTTACAATACCACCAGCAATGCAAAGACGACAGCTTCTCCACATCCTTGCCAACACTTATTGCCTAGGGTTTTAGAATGGTCAGTGCAGTGTACATGAAGTCAAAACCTTGCTTAAAAAGTAATAGTCGGGTTGGCCAAATAGCTCAGTGGATCAAAGCACCTGCAAGCAGGCCCAAGGGCCAAGGATTCAATCCCCAGGCCTGCCATGCTGGCCATGCCCCTGAGGTGCACTGAGATGGCAACTGAGACCAGGTGTGGTGGTGCGCGCGCACCTCCCAGCTCTTGGGAGGCTATAAACAGGTGGATCACTACAAGTCCAATCTACTAGTGAGACTCTCAACACCCTGTAGACCCTTCCCTACAAAAAAAAAGAAAAAAAAAAAAGAATAATCTTCTCTAAAGTAAATAAACACATTTTCATTTATTCCTCCAAATAAAAATAGTGACTGTTTAGCTGACCAAGTAAAGATGGTTTTTTTATTAAAATATTTCTGCTTCATTCCCTGCTTTTTCCTGCATTAAGTACGTATAGCACGTGTAACACAAAGTATCTGAATCTTGAGAGTCAAGCTCCATCACTTCTGAGCTCACCCCCTGCCCTGGCCGGCAGCCTGCATGTGGGTCCTCAGGCTTTGTAAACTGGGATGGCTCCTGCCCTGTTCCGTGTGTAGCAGCTATCTGTGGGAGCCACAGCTGCCGCCGGTTCCTCCGCCCACTGAAGCAGAACCAGGGCCTCTGGCTGTGGAATAGTTTAGAAACACAGTCAGGTTCCAGCATGAGCCTTCTGTTGTGCCTGCCCAACTTCCTCTGTATCTCTTTTAGCACAAAGAAATCTCCTGTTGGAGTTTGTTTACTCACCGAGGGTTGAGCTGGTCACCTTAATTAATTACCACTGGAAAGGAGTGTTTTTCTTCCGTTCTGTAAACTTGTATTGTTTGTCTTAGCTTAAAATCAGTTAATATTCCATATGTACTAATTTGTAAAAAGGTAGAAGAAATTTTTTCATGGAGCCATTCCCTACTTTTGTGAAAATAAAGACTACCCAGATTAGAACTGGCAAAATAGCTCAGCAGATTAAGCACTTGCTTGGGTAAGTGCAGGGTCCAGGGTTTGATCCCTGGCACCACATGTCGCACTGGCCCCACCTCTGGGTGCACTGAGCCGGCGATGGAGTCCAGGCATGGTGGTTCACACCTGTAATCCCAGGACTAGGGAGACTGAAAACAGGAGGATTACTGTGAGTCTAAGCTGCATAGTGAGACCCTACACACAAACATACACACACATACTCGAATAAAAAAAAGGAAGGCTACCCAGATTATAATAATATATTTTACCTTTTTCTTTGTTTAATTACTGCAGGCTAAGAGGGTGGGTTAGAAAGTGTGTTTATTTATTCATTTTTTTATGTTAAAGAATTTGATGTCCCAGGATACAGGTGACAAAGAAAAACAACAAGTGAAGGACTTGGCTGAGAGGCTCTTCATGTAAGGTCGGCCACTTCAGTCAATTACCAGAGACTGTTAGCGGAGACCTCCTGTTGTGTTCCGACTTGGTGATTCTGCTGTGTGGCTGGAGGGCCAAGATTTGAAAGGGAGAGGAAGTGAAAGGGTGAGAGCTTGAGTCTGTGCAGACAGGACACAGCGTGAAATCCCACGAAATCCCATGACTCATTAGGGAGCCTGTCATGATGGGAGGAGGCGAGCTGTGGATAAAACGAGCTCTGGATAGTTCCATTTGCCGATCATTTCACAGTTGAGTAAGAAACTGCTATTCTTTTCTTCTATACATGGCTTCTAGGTGCTTAGATTCCTCACAGAGTGCTGGGAGGAGAAGCAGCTGCTCCTCTGGGTTTCAGCTTCCTGTATCTCTCCCATGGTCTCAGGCTTCCCAGTCAGAGACCTGTCTTCTGCCACGACACCTTCTCAGTCCTTTCCTTATCTCAAATTCCTTGCATTCACAGTCGCTTCGGTGAGCATAGACCCCCAAAGCCTAAGTGGGATGGGGGCAGCTACTCCTCTTCCAAGTCCTTTTTTTTTATCTCAGTGTGGATTTGTTCTGTCCAATTAAGGCGCTCCCCAATTTGTGATGATGTGAACCTTACAAATTTTGACTGTATGGTGGCTTGAAAGAGTGATAGTTAAGCTTGACTGTCAACTTGATTAGTTTGGGAACTGCTCAGGAGGTGAATAAATCACATTCCTGGGGTGTGTGGGTGCGTCACAGAGGCCTCCCTGGTGCCTGGGCCCTCAGGCCTTCCTCTCTGGGGCTGTTCTGCTCTGTTCCCCTGAGGATGTGAAGTCAACAGCTTTTCTTCACTTCAAGCTTCTGCCT
The DNA here is from genome assembly GCA_004027165.1 of Ctenomys sociabilis. Taxonomy (NCBI): domain Eukaryota; kingdom Metazoa; phylum Chordata; class Mammalia; order Rodentia; family Ctenomyidae; genus Ctenomys; species Ctenomys sociabilis. Next base: position 63,276 of record PVKA01004246.1, read on the forward strand.
TGGAGCCAGCTGCCTACAGACTAGAACCCTGACAGTGAGCTAAATTACACTCCTCCTCCTCCTCCTCCTCACATTGTGGGAGTGCAGGTCTTGCACCCCAGCGCTGGGGATATGA
>PVKA01004246.1:63490-101130 GCA_004027165.1 Ctenomys sociabilis
TGTGTGTGTGTGTGTGTGTGTGTGTGTGTGTGTGTGTGTGTGTGTGTGTGTGTGTGTGGTAACCCCTAGTCCACAGTGGGCTGTGTTTGGGGAAATTTTATCTTGTGTTTTTGCATCTTATTATGTCTCCACTGTGTGCATATGATATTACGTGCTTTCTTATAAAACAGACTTTCTGCTACATGATTTTGCCCAACTATTGGCACTAGAAGTGTTCTGAGTATGTTTCAGGCAGGCTGGGCCAAGCAATGATGTGACTGTGGTAGGTGTAGTAAATCCATTTTTAACTCATAGTATTTTCTTTCACACCCATCCCTCCCTCCTTTCCAGTGCTGAGGATTGCATCCAGGGCCTCATGCAAGGTAGGAAGTGCTGTACCACTGAGCTACACCCTCAGTTCCATGATCTATATTTCCAGCATTTGATGAGATTATCCAGGGTTATGTAGACTCATTATAAGTACAGAAGCATCTGTACTCTGAACATGGCCACCTCTGTTCACCCTCCTGACCCCATGGCAGGTTACTACCTGTAACTCAACCATTCGTGTCTCTTCTACTTAGGTAAATCTGTTTTTTTTTTTCAGTTCTTAACATTTTAAAATAATTTCATTAGTGCATGTTTGCAGGACATAATGACTGCATTCTTGGTGGTGAGTTAGTATGTGTTCATGATACATCTTAGTTGGAAATCCTCAGGCTTTGTGTCTCACTGGATTTTCTATTCTCACAGTGTGAAATCCTCTTACAGTTCATCCATTTCATCATGGCATGTCTACACAGTGAAGGGAGAGCCATTAAGAGAGAGGTCTTTGGAAGATAAACAGAATTTTGTAGGGCAGTGGTAAAATTCTTAGTGAGGTTAGAATAGTGCCTATTGATTTTTTTTTTTTTTGACAGAGTGAGTCCCTGCCTACTTTTTCATTTTTCTTTTTTTCAAAATGAAACAAGGCTACATTTACAGACTAATGCTAATCACAGACCTAACACTGAAGTGAGACATAATTAATAGGAAAATAAGGCACAAAAAAGAAAAGAGAGAATCCAGTTATGTGAGAAAAAAAGTGTTTTGGATATATTTATTGTTTCATAGGATTTATTACATGCAAATTGCTGTGTTATCTCCTTTGGTCCCTGTGTGTTTTAATGATGTGGGTCTGTTTCTGAGAACATTGACAGGACAGAGATGAACTGAATTCTTTAAAAACAATCTTTTTAATTTTTAAAGCAAACACAAAAATGTAAAAAAATAGAAATGATACAGAATTTCACTAAACAAATGATAGTAATTTAACAATGGTTATAATATTGCATAATGATGTCTTCAAATCAAGTATTTATTACCAGATGTAAGCCTGTAAGATTGGTCAAAAAATTATAAAAATATTTAAAAAGAGAGAAATAATTTAAGCATGAATTTTTTCTTTCAATACATCAGCAGAGATCACCAATATCTTTCTCTTTTTCTTTCTTTCTTTCTTTCTTTCTTTCTTTCTTTCTTTCTTTCTTTCTTTCTTTCTTTCTTTCTTTCTTTCTTTCTTTCTTTTATTTCCCTTCCTTCCTTCCTTCCTTCCTTCCTTCCTTCCTTCCTTCCTTCCTTCCTTCTTCCTTTCCTTCTTTCTCCTTTCCCTCATCCCATTTTTTCTTCCCTTTGAACATTTTCTTTATCATTCACAATATCCATTGTATCTTTCAGATACTATTCATTCTTTCAGGTTCTTACACTAGGGAGATAATACAATGGTCACACATGCGGGTCTAATTTATTTCATTTGTGAATATGGTCTCTAGTTGCATTCATTTACCTATAAAAGCCTAGAGTTTATCTTTTTTTTTTATAGCTGAGTAATGTTCCATTGTATAAAAATGGTACATCTTTTTTATCCATTCCTCAGTTGATGGGCATTTGGGTTGTTTCCAAATTTAGCTATGACAGATTGCGCTGCTGTAAACATAGGTGCACATATATCGCTATGACATGGTGTTTTCAGTTTTTTTCTGGAAAATTACCCAGAAGGGGAATAGCTGGGTTGAATAGGATATCTTCAGTCAGCTTTTTGAGGAATATTTACACTGATTTCCATAGTGGTTGTACCAATTCTGTGGAGAAGAGTTCCTTTTTCTCCACAACCCCTCCAGCATTTGTTATTTGTTAACCTCTTGATGACAGCCATTTTTTTCTGGAGTGAGATGGAATCTTAGTGTTTTAATTTGCATTTCTCACATGACCGATGATTCTGAACATTTTTTTATATATTTACTTGCCATTTGTATTTCTTCCTTTGAGAAGTGTATTCATCACAGATGCCCATTTTTGGATTGCATCTTTGAATTTTGGGGCCCTGATTTTTTTTAATTTTTAATATAAAAAGTCTTTTGTTTGAAGGACAGTTAGCTAAATTTTTTTCCCCAATTCTTGAGTTTTCTTTTTACTCTGTTGGTGATTTCTTTTGACATGCAGAAGCTTCACAAAAAGACAAAATCCAACTTGTTGATTCTATGAAGTATTTTTCATGCAATTTGCTTTTTGTTAATGAGCTTACTACCTACCCTTATGTCTTCAAGATTTCTACTTTCTCCTCCAGTAGATTTAGTGTTTCTGTTTTAATATTTAAATCTTTGATCCATTTTGACTGTAGTTTAGTGCATGGTGATAAGTGTGGTTCTATTTTTATCCTTAGCATGTGGAAAGCCAGTTTTTTCAGAAATGTTTATTAAATAAGGTCTATTTCTTCCAGTGAGCATGTTTGGTCCCTTTATCACAGATAAGGTGGCTGAGTGTGTTTGTAGTTGTGTCTGATAGTCTAATCAGTTCCATTGATCATTAGGTCTGCTTTTGTTGTGATTTTATTATAGTAGGCATTTCAAGTCAGGCATTATGATGTCTCCTGCCTTTCCTTTGTTCCCCAGAACTGCTTTTGCTATTGTAGGTCTCTTCTGGTTCCGGGTGAGTTTTAGAAATGTGTTCTCTATATCTGTGAGGTATACAAATGATATTTTCATTGGAATTCCATTGAGTCTGTATACCAATTTTGGGAGTATGACCATTTTCACAATGTTGATTCTTCCTATTAACAAGAAAGGAATATCTTTCCATTTTTCTGAAATCCTCTTTGATCTCTTTTTTTTCAGAAGACTGTATTTTTCACTGTATAGATCTTTTACTCACTTTATTAAATTGATTCTTTAGTATTTATATTTTACGTTATTGTGAAAGGCATGGTTTCCCTAATATCTCTCTTGGTATGTTTGTTGTTTGTGTACAGAAATGCTATTGATTTTTGAGTGTTAACTTTGTATCCTGCTACACTACTGAATTTGGTTATTAATCTAGAAGTCTTTTGGTGGAGTTTTGGGTGTCTTCTATTTAGTGTATCAGGTCATCTGCAAATAATGATGATTTCACTGAGTTCTTGTCTGTCTGACACAGAGCTTATTTTCAGTCAGGATCCATCTGATCCTGACCTAACCTTTGATGTTCATTGTGACTTCTGATCTTTTTTAATCTTGGGTGAAGAGACAAAAGACAACAAATGGCTGGCCCCTTTGGACAAGCAATGGATATGCAAACCTAGTAGATATGAAGTCATGAAATTCTTGATCCTTTGCCAAATGGATATTTATGAGTCATGCAGCCTTAGCCTGTAGCAACCAGTATGATTCGGCAGCTAGAACCTGCAACACACACTCCTTCAGGAAATTGTATTAACCTTAGTAAAGCGTGACCCATGTACGGCCAAGATGACTGAAACTTACTTGCTTTTGCAACCCAAGGGATCAGGGAGCTGGACAGGTTTTTGACAGCTCTCCAATGCTGGTTCTAAAATGCTGAAATGTTCTAGCCAAGCTGCTCTGTTCTGCTCAGGATCGTTTTCCAAGAGCTAGTGAGTGCAGAGGCTTCTGACTCCCAGTTCTACCAGGAATGTTTTCATGAGCCTTAGTTTTGACTGAATTCTAGCACCAAATGGTCACCATGGCCTATATTATCTGTACTCCCCTGAGACAGGGGTGTAGGCTGTTGTGAACTTGGGTAATATAAAAAGCCAACCTTGATAAATAAAAACAACACAGTAAAGTCTGAGTTGTCTTAAATTTATTTTAAATTTCAAGAAATGTTTATTAGAAACCATTGTATCTGTAGGGACATCCTAGGTACTTGGAATTCCACAGAAAATAAGATAGACAAGAATTCCTCCCTTAAGAAGTTTACGCTTTCACAGTAAAGACAAACAACAAAAAACAAATGAGTCAGCTTAAACAGTGACAGCTGTAGCATCAACTAAACTTTTTAAAGCCTCATTTAATAAAATTTACTACAGGATTTGGGACAGAGGCAGCATGAAATTTTGGTGGGAAAAGAACTTAGAGATGCTTGAGCTAAGATTGACATGAAGGAGCTGGCTACGTGCAGGCCAGGAGAGTGTTCCATGCTAGAAAGAGCCCAAGCAAAGGCTTTGAGACAGTAATGACTCTGGCATTTTCTAAGACCAGATAGAGGGCCTGGGAAGTTGGTCTCTTGTGTCCTATGGAAGAGTGGTAGGAAGTAATGTTTGAAGATTTGATGACAGTCAGATCCTTCATGGCACTGTGGTGGTCCATAGCATTTTAGATGTTCTCAGAGCAACATGGAAAGCATTACAGAGCATTAAGGAAACCGTGACATGATCTAATAGATAATGCTCACTCCTACCACAAGCTGTATCTGTAATCCAGTTGAAGAGCCCTCCAAAATGCATCACTACACTTTTTATGACTATTATTGGCATGGGCTGGCAAGACAGCTCAGTGGATTAAGTGCCTACTTAGGCAAGTGCAGAGACCAGGGTTCGATCCCCTATACCATATGCCCTGCCAGCCTCATCTCCAGATGCATTGAGCCAGCCACTGAACTGGGTGAGGTGATACATGCCTGTAATCCCAACACAGGGGAGCTTGAAAATAGAAGGATCACTGAGTTCAAGCTCTGTAGTGAGACCCTGGACCAAATACATAAAAAAAGACTATTACTGGCTGATTTGTTAGTTTTGTGTCATACAATCTTTCTAAGATGAGTTGAGTAGGAATGTAGTCCAACTTCTATACAACACTGAGCGAGCTGTTTATTTCCATGTGCCACTGTTTTCCCATCAGCAAAATAGAGCTTGCTTGAATTACCAATGTTGGTGTCCTTTGGGCTTTTCCCCTTTGGGTTTTTCCAAAAGGTACCAGCATAAACACCTTCAGACAAGTGCCGTGGTGCGCTTGTGTATGCATTTATGTTAGTGTAGATTTAGGAGGTTATATGTAATACTTACTTATGTTTTTAGATAAATGCTAAGCAATTTTCCAAAACAATTATACCCAATTTCATTTCCTTCCATAGTGTATAGCAGTTCTCTGCTTCACACTTGTATCAAAACTTGGTGTTGCCCATATTTTGATCCTTCTGCCGTATGTGTAGTGATGTCTCATCATATGTATTCAGTTAGTAGAACAGAGAAGATTTCCTAGAGAAGTGTTAAGTTTATAGAATAATTGAACAGAAACTAACATTCCCATATACTTCTTCTGACCCCTCACAATTTCCTGTTCCTAAGATCTTGCACTGGTGTGGTACGTCTGTTACAAATGATGAACCAATAATGATAGATGATCATTATCCATAACTAAAGCCCAGAGTTTACAATCGGTAGCATATTCCTATTGGCACTTTTAGTTTGTACTTCTATGTCTACAAGTGAGATAGGCCATCTTTTCATCTATTCATTGGCCATTGGATTTCCTTTTGTGTGATTGTCTGCCTGACTTCTTTTTCAATTGACTCATCTGTCTTCTTCATAGTGACTAGTAGGAGTTTCTTTTATATCCATGGTAAGGACACTTACTTAGTTATATATACTGTAGATATATTCTTCAACTGTTTTAACAATGCTTTTTCATAGACCCAAATTATCAATTTTTTTGCGGGGGAGATGTACTGGGACCAAACTCAAGACCTTGCACTTGTCATGCAGGTGTTTAGGCCTCTGAGCTGTCTCCTCAGCTTTTTAACCTTATTTGCAATCAGATTTGAGATTTTTACTATTGCATTTTTAATTTCAAGTGTTCTTTTTAAACTTCCAATTGTTTAATTTTTTTCGCTACAGTATTCTTTTCCTTTTCATCTATCTATCTATCTATCTATCTATCTATCTATCTCTCTCTCTCTCTCACTCTCTCTTTCTCTCTCTCTCATTCTCTCTCTCCCTCCCTGCCTCCCTCCCCCCTCTCTCCCTTCCTTCCTTCCTTTTATTCTTTTTGAGACAGGGTCTCACTCACTATGTAGTTTAGGCAAGCTTTGAATTCACTATATAACCCAGGCTGGAGTCAACCTCTCAGTGATCCTCCTGCCTCACCCTCACAAGTGGTAGGATTACAGATATGTGCTACCTTTTCTGGGTCTGTATTTTACTCTTACTTCCTTTATGTTATCTTTTCTTTGAATCTTTGAAGATATTAACTATAGTTTTTTTTTTTTCAATGTCCTTATCTGTCCTTTTATGCCCTTAATTGTTCTTGTTTCTTCTGCTTAATTTCCCTTCCTTTTTGAATTCTAATTTCATATTAATAAATCATTTATTAATTATCTAATAGTTGGTTGCCTCTCTAACAAAGAGACACTAAAATGGTGGCTAGAAGGAAGAGCTGTGGGATAGCAAGTTGCACTGCAGAGTGAGCGGCTCTGCCATGGCAGTCAGCTGTGTTTCCAAGTGATGCTTCAGGAGGTGGTGCCTCTGCTCATGGATTGCTCAGCTTCTCCAGGAGAGTTCTATTCTTTGCTACCAGTGCTATTGGGTCACATGGGGCCAGGCCTTTAAGGCTGCACATTCCACCATATCCGCTGTTTCCCCTTCCCTTCTAGATGAGATGCATTTACTAGCTCCAGAAACAGCATGTAGCATTTCTGCAGAGCAAATACAATTCCAGTTTTCTTTTAAAAAGAAAGCCAAATCATCCAGGATGGGGTGGAGGGGCTTTATACAAACTTTCCATGCAGCAGGTGTAATGGTATGTGCACTCTCCGGATTTAAAAAACAGATACTATACTTGATTTTAGCCAAAAAGCTGAGAAGTGATGGTACACATGTTCTAATCTTAGCAATGGGGAGGCTGAGGCAAGAGGACTGCAAATGCTAGGAAACTCTGGACAATTTAGCAACACCTTGTCTCAAAATGAAAATAGAAGGATAGATGATAGATAGATAGACAGACAGACAGACAGACAGACAGACAGACAGACAGATAGATAGATAGATAATAGATAGCTAGGGCTTGAGGGGGTGGCTCAGTGGTAGAGCACTTGCCTAGAATTCTCAAGACTCTCAATTAATCCCCAGTATCTGCCCTCCACAGAAAATCATAACAAAACCCCTTTACATCAACTTTGCTTTTGCCCTGTCTCATATTTGCAGTCTTAGAAATTCTTTAAAATTAAAAAAAAAAAAGAAAGAAAACCTGCTCCTCCATTCTTCTGAGCTCTCTGCAAGTTAGTTTTCTGGTTATCATCTCCTGTATTTGTTGGATTAAGTTTTCAGTATTTCTGCTCAGATATCATCTATTCATTTATTTGCCAGCTTCCACAATTTGGTTAACATCTTTCGCCTACTGTCATTTTCTCTCATGCATTCTTTATCTTTGTGGCTTGTTTTCTTTCTATTCCTTTAAAATGTATGGGGTTTTATGAGGCAGCAGAGAGAAACAAGTGTGTTCAGTCTGCTGCATTAAATTGGAAACTGAATGTATCACCAGGTACCTAAGTAATTCCTCTCTCATGGAAACCCATTCTTATGTGCAGCTACAAATAATTCTCATGCACTCTTACACTAATGTAGCTGAACATTATGTGACAAATTCCTAGAGGTGGAGGCATTGCACCAGAAGAGGAGCACTCCACAGGCACAGAATTAGTTCAGAAGGAAAGGGACATTCTGCTCTGGGAACTTGTGGGCTTTGCTACCGAGCTCCACTGATAGTTGTGACTCTCCTGGAATTCTAGGTATTTCTTGTTTTTTAGAGGACAGCACTGTATGTCTACAGCATTGTATGTCTACAGCACTAGTGATGCTGATGGTCTGTATGGGGAAAATATATTTCTTGTACTTATTTCTCCTTGATGATGCCCAGTATGATATTGACTTTTGGATCACTGAAGGACATGTCTGAAATAGCAGTCTTTATTGTACACATGTTTAAATACATGCAGTTAAATGTGAGTCAAAAATGCCACATGACAGCCAGGTAAGGGGAAATACACTTGTCCTAGGGATACAAGAGGCTGAGGCAGGAGGATCACTTTAGCCCAGGATTCTGAGGCCAGACTCAGCAATATAAGAAAACAGTCTTTTAGAAAGGAAGGAAAATTATGTACAGCCTGACATGTGTATCATATATATTCAAATGATATTATTCTATTAAAAGTAGCAAATTTAATAGTTTTTTTCAGGTCAAGATATCATTGTTCACAATATTTTGAGCATTTTATTTTATTTTTTGCACGGATAGGGTGAACCCAAGAGCCTCATAAGTTAGGTAAGTGCTCTGCCACTTAGCTATGCCCCTAGCTCCACTTGCTTCAGTTTGCTTAGGATAACACTGAACCTTTAGCATATTCTTCCACATACCCTTACCAATAGCCAGTCTCTCAGAAGTTGAATGGGATGTGGAACCAAGCAATAACAAAAACAAACACCAACAGTAATCACTGGGATCCAAATATGGGGCATGATGCTATCAAGTAAGGCAGGGCTTTTGAGGCCAGAACAGTATGTCTATAAACTGGTAGGCTTGTTTTTATATTTAATTCCATTTTTAACAATGAACTTTAAAAACAATCCAAAAGTAATCTCAAAGTAATGTCATTAACCTATGCCCAGATCCCTAGAGCTGACTGCTTAAAAGTACAACGGTACCAAAAACATGAATAGAAAAAATTCAATTGCTCTTCTTTTTCCAAAAAGTCTCTTTCTTGAGGCTGAACCATAGCCACTCATGTCCACTTGTCCCACTAGACCTTCGGCTTATCTTGATAATTGTACAGAATAACAATCTCAGCAAGATCTTGTTGTCTTTGTGTATATTTTATCTCACTTCACTACGAGCTTTCTCTGTCCTACGTCCACCCCAGTGTTTTTTAAAATGTGTACACGTGTATGTGTGTGTGTGTGTGTGTGTGTGTGTGTGTGTGTGTGTGTGTGTGTATCTATGTGCATGAATACGTGCATGTGTTCCTTGGGAAGCTCCCAGTCTACTCAGCCAGAAGAATCTTCAAGTTTCCAAGGCATCCTTTGGAGGGAAGCTGTCCCATGGCTGGTTTGCCTCTGCTGTTATCATCACAAGCACAAGTATCCTTGTGCCTTAATACATTGAAGCTCAATAGAGCCTCTCACTGCCCATTAGTTTGGGGATGAGGGAGTGTGGTTTCTAAGTTCGTAACAGCATTCCTGAAGGCACAGAATTAATTCAGAAAGGAAAGGGACAGTGCTGTGGGGGCAATGGCTGAACTGTGAAGCCCCTCTGACAGCAACAGATCCACTGACAGATTCTTTTTTGACTATGGTGTATGTGACTCTTAGCACAGGCCCACAAATAAAAGCTCAAAACACTGTAGCTGCTGTTATTGTGACATTGTTTTATAGGACTGCTTTATAGGATTCTTCATGGGTTTGCTTTATAGGATGAAAACACTGAAGCTTTTTTTTTTTTTTTTTTTGGTATTCAAATCATCTCAGGCATTTTTTTTTAACAGCAGGTTGATTGCTTAGCTATTATTTCACCTTAGTAGAGCCTGCCCCCGGGTGGGTGGCTCACCCAGAGGAATCAGGCTTTTTCTGCAGCTCTTCAAAGCCTGTGGCTTCCTTCCTAATCACTTGCTAAAGGACTCCCAGTGGTCAGCCAACAGGCTTTTGAAAGACTGTCCATTGGTGATGAAAGGGTACATGGTTCATCCTGTAGGGTCAGATTTCATTCATGAGTGTCTCTTGACTTCCAAGGATGGATTTCATTCCATCGAGCCAGGAACAGTAGCTGCAGCTATGTTCTGGAACACGGTGTATCTATCTACTGTTTCCTCATCTGTGCCCTGTTAACTGTGAGTGCAGCAGGTTCCTCAGAGAGTCATAGTTATTTTGATTAGAAAATGAAAGGGGAAAAGAGAAATAAGGTATGTGGGAGGCTCCTGGTTCTGTACTATTTCTTTCTTTTTATCATTTATTTTTTAGATTTATTTCTATCACATGTTAGTTACATAACTCACTGATGGAATTGACTCCTGTGCTTTTCTTTTTCGCTTTATTTGTAGTTAGCAGTGCATAGCAGGCACGCTACATAGCACACTGTGCAGCCCTCTCTCAGGGGTGGAGGACCCAAAGTGAGTTGTGTTTCCATCCTTCAGAAAAATGCCCCCCTCAAAATATTTACCATATCCTTTCTCAAAACAGTCATGATCAATTCCAAAGATGTACCTTTTTTATCAGACTATTCTGATATGGATGATGGGCACCCTTTTCTCTATCTCCAACAGCAACCTGTGGACACGGGCGTAGCTGTCCTGGAGCAGAGTGGGCACACACTCCTGATGATGAGCCCAGACAGCCATATCTTGGCACAGTTATCCAGACCCAAACCCAGCTCCTGTCCCCTTAACAGGCTTTGTCTTGACTTGTTAATGGTTTTATGAGCCCTAAATCTCCTTTTCTGAGGTGAGGCAGGAATCAATTTCTCAGTCTTTGTGTAGCCCCCTTCCTCCTTTATCTTTCCTAAAATTTTTAGTAACCCACAGGAGCTTTTAGTGTATAACTCAGATCTTCCTCAGTGTGAAGCAGTGGGTTTGCTGCCTACCGGCCCTATAAGATTTGAACCTACTCCAGAGTACTGAATGGGAACTGTTTGGTCACTGATCTAGGAACTGGTTACCGATTAACATCTACTTAGGCTGATTGCCTTGATGCTGGAGCTGTCTGTCTCTGCTTTTGTTTATTTCATATCTTGGAAAGTGATGCTTATTAAATATACCTTATTAAATACCTGAGATTTTAGATAAGGTGAAGAGATAGGGCACTGCATTGAGATGGCTTGCCTGGGAAGCTCATATTCCTAAAGGTTCTTTCCTTCTGTCTCTTGAAAGGGCAAGCTAACCTTGTACACTCACAGATATACATGTTGATATTATAGTGGTGTATCCTGATGCATCTTTTAAAAGTATTTATACTTAAATTAGCTGTTTCCTTCCCCAATGTATACTTGCTAATCAAGTGACAGTGTTCTTTTTCTGCACATGAACATATTTGCTTATTGGGGATTTTTTGCCCTGGCTTATGTTCTTCCGTGCTTAGGCTGCTCTTCATCTTTGTGTTCCTTCACATGCTTTTTCACACTATGAGTGCTTACACATGGCTTTCCTCTGCTTGAATTCTCATGCCGGCCTCCTGAGGTGCTGGCGCCCAAGCCTGTCTCAACTACGTGTGGTTGGAGATGACACAAATGCTTTAAACTGGTGGTGACAAAAGGGGGATTTGGGATGAATTATTCATGGCTAGGAAGAACATAGCCACTGAGGTACCTCATGTAGTCTAGGGAAGGAAAAGCTAGTAGATTTCATGAGAAGCAGGAATTAGGAACTAGGGAGCCGTTGGAATAAATAAAAATAATTTCTTCATTCCACCCAATCTTTGGTGTCACATGGTTTCTTGCTGTGGATCTATATCAATTTCTCAAATTTATTTACTCTTGCCATTTGGGTCATGTATTTCTTTCCAAAAACCTGTGGGACTGAATGTTTTGCTTTGGCAGGTAGAGCAGAGTTTGTGAACCTCTGGCAGGGTCTGAGAGAGTACCCTGTTGTCAAACGCCAGTGAGTGTACAACAAAACACAAAAGTGTTCTACTAAGAGAGAAATGTAAAAACTCTAAGTGGTTTGAGTCTTGGTACCTACCTATACCAGAACCTACATACACAATACAAGCATACTTCTAGAGTTTCTTGAAATTGTATGCCTGTATATTTATTTTATAGGTGAGATAAAATAAACATGTTCAGTGAGACTTACTTGATGAAGATTACACAACTAAAAGTGCAGAAGCTGGGGTTTGAATAATGTCACAGGTTTTGCTCTTGGGCACAGTGTTGCTTCCCTTGAGAAGGATCCCACAAGGACTAAACAAGTTCACACGAGTAGAAAGTATGAACAACAGGGCAGAGAACCTCACAAATGCTATTTTAGTGTTGATTATTATCACAGTTTTCTGCTTCCTAAGAGGTTATTCTGATTTATCATTGTAAGGGTTGATGGTGCAGTGATGCGTTTAATTCCTTGAGGCGCCGCTTGCTCCCCAACGTCTCAGGGGAGTCTGGCTTAAATAGTATCATCTTTCCAAGCCATATGAAAGTTAATTGTGGGCCAGGGAGATAGATCAGTAGAATAAGTGCTTGCCTGGCAAGCACAAGCCTGAGTTCAATCCCTGGTTCTGCAAAGAAAGAGAGAGAGAGAGAGAGAGAGAGAGAGAGAGAGAGAGAGAGAGAGAGAGAGAGAGAGAGAGAGAGAGAAAGAAAGAAAGAAAGAAAGAAAGAAAGAAAGAAAGAAAGAAAGAAAGAAAGAACAAACGAAAGAAAGAAAGAAAGAAAGAAAGAAAGAAAGAAAGAAAGAAAGAAAGAAAGAAAGAAAGAAAGAAAGAAAAAGTAGCTGTGACCTGCCATAGTAACTAGGTTGTGTCACTGGGGCACTGCCTGATTGCCCCAGGAGTGGGGACACCCCACATGGACTAAATATTTGTGTTCCCCAAATTCATCTGTGAAGCCTAATTCTCAAAGTGAAATAGAGATGGGGGCTCTAAGGAAGCAATCCAGTTAAATGAGATCATAAGTGTGCTCCCTGATTTGGTAGGATTAGTATTTATCCTGTTGTCTTAGTTTATTTCCTGATGTCAAAACCCATAGTATTTAAGATTGGGCATTATAATTATTTAAAAAAAGGGCTCACAGTTGGGCTGAAGGTCAAGGGGTCGCAGCTGATGACAGTATAGCTGGCAGAGCCCCAAGCAAGAACAGGACATTCTATGGTGAGAGGCAGGAGGTGTGAGAAAGAGCCAGAAGAGCTGGCTCCTAGCACAAACATGGCCTAGACATAAGCACAAACCACACACCGTGTGAATGGGTTAACTTACTCTGGAAGACAGACCTCATTCACCTTCTCCAATCCTAATCTTGCCCAACTGCTTAAGTCTCAGTAGGAATTACATTTCAACATCAGTGTCAAGGGAAACACTATAAAATGAGACACCGGAGGGCTCAAGCTCTTTTTCTTCCTCAGACATACAAACTACAGAAGGCCATGTAAAGTTGTGGCCCCAGAGTGGCCATCCATGAGCCGGGAAGAGAGCTCTGATTGAAACTGAGTTTGTTGGAAGTTTGATCATGGACACCAAGCCTCAAAAATTGTGGGAAAATTAGTATCTGTGGTTTTCGACAGAGAGTGTATGTATTTAAGAAATATGGCAATATGTTTCTCTTAAAAAGTCAAGTATGAAAAGGTCCTCTAAACACCTCTCCAAACACAGCTTCTCTAACAGCAATGGAACATATATCTCTGACAAAGCAAAACAAAGCAAAAAAGGGGGACATAAATGAAGGCCCATTTTGTAGTGAAAATAAATGTACATATGTATATACAAAATAGGACAGATATACAGCTACGTTCTCTTAGTTCAATGAGAAGAAAGATTCGTTCTGATGTTGTTTACACAAGAGATCATGTCTACATCTCATAGTAGCTAACTGAATAGCTACTATGAAGACAATATGCAATGTATAAATTATTGTAACTGTCCTACTAACCTGTTTTGAAACTGTCTCGTTGCTATTTCTTTCTCATTAAAATTAATAACAAATTGTAAAGAAGTGATTTCAAACTGTATTGGATTTTCCAGATCTTTTGTTCTTTCTACTCATTTTTGTGTTTGCTTATTCTACTGTTGATATTTTCTTAATTGTTATTCCTCATACTTGGTTAAAGATTGGACTGTTATACCTTTTATCTCCTACAATGTGATAAGACTCTATCATCAAGAATGGTTTGAAACTCATGAAACTAACTTTGCTGTGATAAGTAAACAGTAAAAATACATTGATTACAGTGTCCTTTGGAAAGTTTCCAAGAATAAAATATTTTAATTTGATGTCATAGACTGTAGCCATTCATTAGCCTGTCTTGCTGTGTTCTTTAGAAATGAGACACCTAATAAACTGAACCTGTGCTGGCACTTTGGTCAAAGTAAGAAGTATGGGTTTTAGAGATAAAATATTAAAGGACAGTCTGTACTATTCTTTTTGATCTTCAAAGTGACTGTTATGTGGCAGAAAGAAAAACGGTTATTTTCTCTATCCAGAGCATCTCATTAAAGAATTAAAACTATTCTGTGTAGCTCAGGCTTTTATTTATTTTTAGTTTGACAGTATTGATTCATTTTTCTCTTAGCTCAGTGAGCATTTTGTCTTTGTCAGCACTTTCTGTTTCATTTTTTTTGGTAGTAGTGGGGATTGAACTCAGGACTTTGTGCTTGCCAGGCAGATGCTTATTCTACTGAGCTATCTCCCTGGTTCTGTTGGAATTTTCTCAAGAAGTTTATCAAAGAGAGGAAACTTAGTTCTCTTTCCCATCTTGCAAGATGGCAGGCAAAAAAAAAAAGGAGAAACCAGACACTTAAGAGAAAAAAAACATGAAGTGAAGAAGGCCTCTGCCAGTGGTACTGGTAAAAAGGGTAAGGTGAAGGCAAAAGAAAGTCCAAGAAGGGGCAGCTGCACTGCAGCCAAAATCCTGTCTTGGGTAGAGGAATTGGTAGATACTCCGGATCTGCTATGCATCCCAGAAAGGCTTTGTGCAAGAGAAAGTACTCAGCTGCTAAATCAAAGGTTGAGAAGGAAAAGGAGAAAGTTCTTGCTACAATCATAAAACCAGTCATTGGGGACAAGAATGGAGGTACCTGGGTGGTTAAGCTTTGAAAAATGCCCAAATACTACCCTACTGAAGATGTGCCCTGAAAGCTTTTGAGCCACAGCAAGAAACCCTTTAGTTGGCATGTGAGGAACTTCCAGCTAGCATCACTCCTGGCACCATCTTGATCATCCTCACTGGGCATCACAGGGGCAAGAGAGTGGTCTTCCTGAAGCAATGGGCGAGTGGCTTGCGACTTGTGACTGGGCCTCTTAGCCTTCATCATGTTCCTCTACAAAGAACACACCAGAAATTTGTCACTGCCAGCTCTACAAAAATCACTATCAGCAGAGTGAAAATCTCCAAACACCTCACTGATCCTTACTTCAGGAAGAAGCAGCTGCAGAGAACCAGACACCAGGAGGGCAAGATCTTCGACACCAAGAAAGAGATGTCAGATTTCAGAGCAGTGCAAGGTGGATCAGAAAGCAGTGGACTCAGAGTTTAGCAAAAATCAAAGCTGTTCCTCAGCTCTGGGACTACCCGCGATCCATTTTTTGCTCTGACAAATGGGATATATCCTCATAAATTAGTGTTCTAAATTTCTTACCAAGAACCTTATTACATAACTGATGCATTAAAAAGAGAGAGAGGGAAGAGAGATTTCCTCATGGGAGCCCAAATGCTCCAGGCAAGCACAGTGCACACTCAGCCTGCACCGTGCAGTGTCCTGATGTGAATTTTGTTGCCTCCTGTTATTTACTCATCAAATACAGCTTCATTTTGTCAGAGGAAAACAATTTTGAAAATTACAGTGAATGATCACATTGGATCATTGACGGACTACATATACACATGCGAAAGCCCTCACAGATTGCATGTAGCCTCATAGATGACTAAAACTATGCCTTCAGCTAGTTAGGCAGTCAAAGAAAACTTTAATATTCATTTGAAAGCATCAGCTCAAAGCAAAGCTCTCTGGGGAGTCAGTGGGAGGAGAAATATTGAAAGTGGACAGTGTCCACTGTGCTGTCTTTATAGAAAAGAGTGTGTAAATCAATACTGCAAGAAAATAAGACAGGTGTACACGCTGTTACAGCTACTTCTAATGTTTTTATTACTTTTTTATAATAAAAGAATGTGTTCTAGGGCATTTGGCAAACACAAGAGCAGCGCAGCCTAATATTGCTTTCCTCACACATGGCCCTTCTATTTTTGTGTGTTCACTCCTTTTGTCCCGTGCATAGCTATTTCTGTGGCTGTCTTTGTAGCCCAGAGACTTAGCGGGTGGCTGAGTCAGGAGCCCAGTGCGGGCATCCCGGTGTCCTGTCACGGTCCGCATAACTGCTGTTCCCGAGGCCTTGCTAGAGTCAGTGCATGGCTTAGGGAACGGTGTTAAACAGTGACAGACAATTTTCTTGTAAAGAATCTCATTTTGCAGGTTCAAAAGAGAATCAGCTAAAATACTGCAACGAAATGGAGCTCTGTTTAAATGCTCAGTAGAAATGGGATTTGTGGGATTTGTAGTTATATCTGTGTGGGTCCCCCTCCCTCGCTAGTTGGCTCCTTTGGAAAGATGAGACCCTGGGTCTGTCTTGACAGTTTTTCCCTTTGCTATTGTAAGAAAAATTGTGTGCTTCCTTTATTTCAGCTATTTTTATTTCCTGACAATTACTGGCAAATTAGCATCATTAAAGAGATTTTATATTATTAAAGTTGTTTATTAATTTTCTAATCAAATCACTGTTTGATCTAGCATCTGGTATAAGTTTAACTTAGTTAAGATTGTTCATTGTTGTTGTTTTTCCTTTTGTTTCTGTAGTGCTGCGTTTCCAACCCAGGGCCTTGCATGTGCTTGGCACCTACCACTGCGCTGCACCCATGGTTTAAACACTTTTGAGCACTTACTGCACGCAAGTGTATACGTATCACAGTATGTAATCACTGTTTACTTTAGAAAACAACTGAAAGGAACAAATGAAGATGAAAAATGTATCTGCTGCCATTATAAGGAAGGAAATGAATATTTATTAATATATGGATTGTTATTAATATAATGAATATTTATTAATATATATCAGATGCTTTCTCATGTATTTGACCATTTAATTGTAATTAAAATCCTATTAAAGAGGAACTATTAACTCCCTCATACATGGCATCAGAGGTTCAGAAGGTTGATTCTTATGTCTAATTCACGTAGCTGATAACTGAGTGGTGGAGCTCAGTGTCTCATCTGTCCCCATGCTGCTGGGACTGTACCATGTGCTTAAATTATAACACAGTATTTGTGTTTGTAGCACAGTTTCAAAGTCCTCAAAAGCAGTTTTATAACCAAGATGGAAGAACTCTTAGAATTAGGAAGGAGTGTCCTGTCAGTGGAATGTGGGTTTCTTTTTAAAAGCCTTTCAGAGCCACATTATGTTACTATGCATAGCTACACAGTGACCTAAGAATCTCTTGTAAGCCCTTCTCAGAGAAATGACTTTTTGGAACATTTTTCTCATCCAGACCAGAAGTTGTGTAAATGCCTCTATGTGGAGTCTTTGGGTAGGGAACAGGGACTGAACTTCTTTTGTAGTTCATGAATTTCTACTCCATGAAATTATTTTTCTGTCACACTGTCCTCTTACAAAAATTGTAACAATTACATGATATTTAAATTTTATATTTTCTTGTCCCTTCCATTAGACTCATGAAGACTCACTATAGCAATAACAACAATACTAATAAAATTTTTTGAACACATACTGTGGCAAGCCAGGTCCTGTGCTCTGTGTGTGTGTATGTGTGCGTGTGTGTGTGCGGACGCGCGCGCACATGTGCATGCACGCATGCGCAAGCTCGGACACAGCTCACTACACAGCTTGGACTCATAGTGATCTTCCTCTTTTCAGACTCCCTAGTCCTGGGATTACAGGCATGTGCCATGATGCCTGGACTCCATCGCCTTCTCAGCATGCCCAGTGGGTAGAGTTCACATGGCACGTGGTGCCAGGGATTGAACCTTGGCTTCTGCACTTGCCTAAGCAAGCATTTAGTACACTGAGCCACCTTGACAGCCCAGTCCTGTTCTTTTTGATTTGGGGTTCCTCATTTCAATTTTCACAACTCCATGAGAAAGGAATTAGGTCTTGGAAGGATTAATAAAAACATTCATTTTTCCCTAAGTTTATAACCAATTTAAAGATAGGGTACTTGTAAACCATATGGAGATTAAAATACTAATGAAGGTGCTAATAATATGGACAATTAGGAAATGAGGTTTAGAATTATCAACCAAGTAGGGTTGCAGTACCTCGGGAAGACAGACCCACCTGAGATGGCAGCATTTAAGCAACCACGAGTCCCTCTGGAAGACCATCTGCTCTATCTCACTTGAATCCTGGAGCTGCCAAGAAGGATGAATGCCCTATTTAGAGGCAAATCTAATGAAAAATAAAAAGCAAGCAATGGCTGCTGTGAGGGTGCACTTGTGCTTCTGCCAATGAATCAGATAAGTAACTCCTCTTGAGAAAGAATGGAAGAAAGTAGAGAATATTTGGGAGCTTCAACTTTGTTGCAGTATTTGCCACACAGCATCCTACAAATGGAGGTCTTTGTACCCAGCTATAAGTACTATACATGGACCTAACCTACAGATAAAAAAACTGAGGCACTAAAGCACTAAATATGAGCTCACTTAGTAAGTTGCAGAGAAATCTGAATAAGGCCACTGGGTAAGTCAGCAATAGAGTCCAGATTTAATAAAGCAGGCTAGGACCTGTGTAGGCTGAGTTCATGTACAAAGCAACAGGAAATTTAGAAAGGAAAGCAGATGCACAAGGGATCCAAGCAAATAATGAGAATCGAGACTTTTGTTATGAGACTTGGAAATGTATCAGAATGACTCAATGTTTTCTAACATACCTAGTTCAAAAATAATAAAAGTATTAAAAATATGTTTCCAAGAACGAATAATCAGTGCTATTTTAGGATGCAAGTTCCAAGTACTCTATAATCTACTAAAATTTTGGATCTGCAAAATCTCTTGAGAGATAGTTCAGAAGCAGAAATTATGATTTTAGAAATGGCTAAAGTGCTCCAGTCTGAGCATGGAAAGAGGAGATCAGTTACACTAATGAGTTCTGTGTTTGAAATGCTGGGAGACTTGGATTGGTAACTTTCAATCTTGATCTAGTTTAAAGACAAGGTCGAGCATGGCCCAGGACACCATCAGGACCCTTGTCCACTGTGGGAAAGCCTACAGATTACCATTGTATGCAGATATTTTCATTGGCCCTTCTAGGTTTGCTGTTCATCCCATTTCTATCCTCTTTGCTCTGGGAAGCAGGAATTCATGGGTGATATCAACTGGGTTCCCACTGAGTTCAGGCACACCTTCCCCTAGGACTCTGGCAGAGGCAGGAGTATGAAGTTGGTGTGTTATTTCCTTTTCTCTTTTGCCCCTGGATCCTGTTGTCTAGATCTTTCCTTTTGCCTATAACCTTCTTTCCTAGCAACTCTCTAGGGTTCTCCTAACTGCTTCCTCCCTTTGCTTTCTCGCCTAGCTAGGACAATACCTTCCAGCTGTTGCTATCCCCCAAGTGGTTCACATCCTTTTATAAAAAATTAACACTGCTCATTCCTTTGTATATAAAGCCTCTGTTGAAGTCTCTGCTATTTTTCCTAGTTTCCACTGGACCTTGAATAATCCTACTATTGCTGGATCTGACTACGGACATGTTAGGACTAAGGATGAATGTGTAGATTGTGCCCATATGCAAAAAAATTGGGATCTAATTCCAAAGACTTTGATGTTAAATGTTCTTCAGATTTCTCAGTGTACTAGACTAAAAGGAGGTAGAATGAATAAGTTAGTCATAACAGTTAGAGAAAACTGCCTTTTTCAATATAGAAACAAGGGTGACCACCCATATCCTAAAAAAAAAGTTTTGTAAAATCATTTCTAAATCCTTCACTTTAAGGATGAAACTCAGGTTTTCAGTGTTATAAAAAGAACACACCACATTCTCAGTACCTTGTCCTTTGTGTGGCCTGCTGTGGCTCAAGCAGTGATCAGAGTCTACAGAATGCAAAAGTAAACATTCCTCAGGGCTGTGGAATTTGATGGCCTGTGTAATGTGGGAGACAGTGGCCTAGTGCCAGGCTCCCTAGGTGAACCTTCCTGCATCCCACACTCTTTTTTTTTCTCTTCTAAATAGAAAGAATTTATTGAGAGAAAGAAAATTTCTGAGAGGGATGGAAAGAAGCCTAGAAAGTTGATTGCTCAACAACCCTGATTCTTAAGGGTGTTTTATTGAACAAAGCCACAAGGTGAGGTGGGTTTAAGGTAAGAGAGTACTATAACCAATTAATAAGATTACAAATATAGTCACTTAGGTAATATTGATCCAATGGCAAATCATAGGATGGGTGTGAGGTGGGACAAAACTATGGTCAGCCAATAAGTGCACAAAAAGTTTAGTCATTGGGTAATGTTGGTTAAGCAGGGATCAAATGGGGAAACAAGTCATGTAGCAAGCACACACGGGATGGACAATGACTTCTGGAAGTGGAGGGTTAAGGAGGTTTGGTGCTCACCCCAAGGTGATTGATCCCTACCTAAATATCAATCACTTCTATCGGTCTGTATGGGAAGTATATGGGTGAGTAGTTCCTCTTTCACTTGAAGCCTGGCCTTCAGCGAATACCTCTTAAGCCATAGCTGTCTTCTGCATTGACCTCTTGAGGGCCCAGCCCTACCTGACTGCCTATAATATTTCTAACTTACCTATCTATATTTCCTTCTCTGAAGAAATACCCCTAACTGCCACAAGGGGGCAAGGGTTGAAGACCAATTTGGCTGCTTCTAGCTGAAGAGGGTCATAGCTGTGATTGGCAGTCATGCATACTCTATCTAAAGGCCCTGTATAGGCACCAGGTGTTCTTGTCATGGAAAGATGTATAACTCTAAGTCTGGAGGAGACAAGACTATAGAGACATTTAAGTGTGCATGGGCCAAAACATAAAATCAACAGGCTAATTATGAATATACCCAAAAGAATTTTTCCACCAGGAAGAACCAGTAACTGCTTTCCACAAAGACACAAGGAGAAGGCCCAAGGAATTTCAGAATCTTACATATCATTAATCTGACATCTAATATTTCAAGCAGCTATTGAGATACTAGGAGAACGATCAGGAAGGTACACACAACATCCAGCTTCTGTGATTGTACCATCACCCTCTTGAGCTGCTGTTATAATATCTAGTGCCATCAGATTTTAGAGGACAGTTTGCCTCATTAATTTTACTTGTTTATTCAGGAGAGAGACATCTGCCATTGTGTCATTTAAGGCCCATGAAGTATGGTTAATTAAGGCCTCAATGTTTGCATGACATCTTCTAACCTAGGGAAGGGTTAAAAATAGAAGCCAAATGATACCAATGAAACATACTTCTAGACCATAGATGCCATAGCCAGGGAACTTTACAGGTTAGTCAATACTTTTGATGTTTCTGCTTTGTAACCATACAAATCCCAGTGTGCATCTTCCTATCCATCCAACGGGTAGCCAGGACCACAAATTAACTCCACAGAACAAAGAGGAGTCATTGGGCTTGCCATCTAATTACAGGGTAATTAAATCAATTTGTTGCAAGCCAATCTTCTGTCTATAAAGTTATTATGTGGATCCATTATTTGGGAGGATCTACCCCAAGAATTCAGTAGAGTTAAGCCACTGAGAATAGGAATGATTTTTCTTTTCCCAACATAAGGTGGCTTTTCTACTAAGATGTCTTTTAGTGGGAGAGAGGGATAACCATTGAAAATAGCCATCCTACCGGGGAGATGGTTCATTGAAAATAGCCATCCTGATATCTATGGTTGTTGACCCTCAGGATAGGATCCTTTCTTTATTTAATAGGGGTCCATTAGAGTGGCTTCAGTGGTATTGTTAGAGAAAATTCTACTATGCCAAAGACATTAAAAGTATAGTTTGCAGACCACTTGGGTATCTTGTAATAGTAAGCTAAACGCTGAACCATTGAACTCTTTTGTAACTCATTAATACAGTCTTGTTTATTTCAATTATATTCTTGGGGTGGGGTTGTCCACCAAGAAAGTCCAGAGGTAGTGTACAAGGGGAGCAGGGCATGTATCCAGCAAGATATTTGTTGTAATGACTCTACATATTCTTGTTCCCAACTTAGAAAGGAATTGCATTCACTTTGTTCTTTCTTGAACAAGAATCTTAAGTCTTTCATGGTTCACAAGAATATTCCAATGATGCTTTTTCACATTCAGTGACAGTCTCTGGTTCCCAGGGCTTGAGTCAGGTGTGCTGTAGCCAGGAGTCCGGCCTGCTACCTTCACAGCAGATGGAGTTACCAGGATCATGGTGTATGATCCTTCACCAGGTGGTCCTAGGTAAGTAGATGATTAGAGAAGAGATGTTATCAGTATTAAGTCTCTGGGGTAGAATATGGGATTCACTTTCCTTTAGGCTGAGCTTCTGTTAGCTGTTGAAGTGTCATTTGGAATTTAGCCAGTGAGAGGACATTCATCAGTAAGGTATCTGGCTTATTAAAGAGAAAATCATTAATGAGTACAGGGCATCTGTAAAGCATTTCAAGTGGACTTGGACCTAGAACTTGAAGTATCTTTCTTGTTTTGATGAGGATAAAAAGTAGTAAGTGAGGCTACTGTAGGTTGGTCACATGAGCCATTTGGCAAAGATGTCTCTTTAGGGTCTCATTCATTTCCTACCTTTTCTAATGATTGTGGCATCCATGCACAAGGCAGGTCATAGAGAATGCTCAGCCCTGAGAGACACCTTGAATTGTTTTAAAAGAAGGTCCATTATCACTGTGTAAACTTTTAGGAAGTCCGGATATGAGGATGATTTCTGAGACTAAAATTTTACCACCGCTTGAAACTTTTCAACCAGGAAAGGCTTCAACCCAGCTTGTGAAGGTTTCTACCCAGGCTACTAAGTATTGAACTCCTTTATTCTTTGGCATATGAGTGAAATCAAGCCATCAGTAAGCCTAGAAACTGTCCGTAAGGGAATGGAATGACAGTCATAACTCACTGGCTCATAGAGTCCTCTAATGATGGAGTCAGCTTAAGTGAGTTTGCTTTTTCCTGGTAATTCTTTATTATTGAGGTATGATAATTGGAAGGAAAGCCAGAATCAAAAAGAAGGACAAAGAGACATGTGCCAATATCCAGCAATAGACTGGTTTCCCTCCATAGTCATGATTACTCAGGCCTCCTCTGTGGAGATGAAAATCAGGGAAAAGGAGAGATCAGAGTACCCTGGGATCCTTTAGTCTTGCTGAGAGGAGCCTGAGCACTGGGGTCTCCATCTCAGAGCGCTGTCTTGCTTCTAGTTGTCACATTTTCAGTCAGGTTATGGCACTGAGGGATGGGGTAGCTTCTTCAGGCAATTTCTATTAAGGTGGCCTGGCCTTTGACAGTGGTAGGTGAGAAGTTAGTAGTTAACAAGCTTTTCTAGTAGCACTGAAAATCAGACTTAAGGTCTGCATGTTTTAAGACTGCAAAAAAAGCAGATGCTTTTTGGTCTCTTTGCCTTCTATCCTTACCTTTCTTCTAGTTTCAGTTATAGGACAAGGAGGAAATTTTTACTAAAGTGAAATATCTGGAGCAAAATCTGTCCTCTGTACCTTTTCTTAATATCTGAGGCTGACTGGGTAATAAATGTATCTTTAAGTATGATTTGTTGTTCTACTGAACCAGGAGCTATGGGCATGTTTTACCAATGCCTCTTAGAAACAGTTTAAGAATGTAGAGAGGTTTTCATCTTCACCTTGGTAAACAGTTAACAATTTAAAATTATTAGAAGGATTTTCTTTGTCTTTCAAGAATACATACTTGATGGCCAGCCAAATAGCTCAGAGGATTAAAGCACCTGCAAGGGGACAAGGGGTTCAATCCCCGGGCCTGCCTTGCAGGCCCTACCCTGGGGGGTGCTGAGATGACAATTGAGACCTGGTGTTGAGGCACGCACCTGTAATCCCAACTCTTGGGAGACTGTAAACAGGCAGATTACTACAAGTCCAAACTAGTAGTGAGACCCTGAACACCCTGTAGACCCTTTCCTAAAAATACACACACACACACACACACACACACACACACACTTGAACTTGTCTCCTGCTCCAGTCTCCTAGCCAGCTGTTAGGTCAGCAGGGGTCTTGAGTGTGGATTGCTTGGGGTCCAATGGGAACTGTTGTTCTTCTGGTTGCCTATCTTCTGGTTATCTAAAATGAACAATATGGTATTTATCCTCAGATATGACAGTAGCTTGTAATTTTGCTTGTCCCTTCTTAGAAGTCAATGTTTGATTTAAAAGTAACATTACATCTTTCCAATCTAGTTATAGGTCTGAGTAAAGCCTCTAAAGACCTCAATGTACTTCTCAGGATCATCTGAAAACGTTTTGAGAACTAGCTTGATTTGCTAGTCAAATCATGGCGAAGAAGGACATATGAACCTGAGGAGTCTCATGGATTATACTTTGAGCATAAATAAGAATTGCTTTTTAATATAAAGAAAGTTTGAACATAAAGCAATTCTGACCATTTTCCCTCTATTTTACAGTATGATTCTAGCTGAAAAATAGTATCATAATACTTCCTTCTGCATTCCATTTTGGATCTAGGGAGTAGGTAGGCCATACATGGCCACACTTATTTTCAGCTACTCTTTGAAAGCAAATGCCAGGGCAAACCCAGAAGTAGAAGTTAATCTAGAGTTCTAAGCTTGGCTTGGTTTGGACTCAATGTCTGAATGTACCTCTATGATCCAAGTACAGTGCTTCACTCATGGCTGTATGATCCACTGATGGAGAAGCTTGTTACGGTGGATAACATGTGCCAGAGAGAAAGCCATGGATGGAATCCTGAGTGTTTCCTGCTGTTGGCAAGAGGACACTCGTGGGCAGATAGAATCTCTTCTGCCTATGCTCTTTTAGACACTATTTCTACACAATACTTCACAAAGCAAGGGTATACCTTCTGGCCAACTGAAACAGTTGTCTCACTCACCAAACAGTTGTCGCTACTAATCCCTGTTTTGACAATGTAGCAGAGCACAGTGGTAAGCACAGAGTGACGAAAATGTGGGATAGACAGGCCTCCCCTGTTCATCAATAATACATTCTCTGTTGCTTAATAAAAGGACTCTATGAAGTGTACCTCAAATCCCAGGTTCTCCACAAGGCCACCAAGTTTTTGATAGAGCATAATTTGACTTAATTATCACATATTCTCTAAGAGTACAGACTTGAAAAGTTCTACAAGGCCATTTAGTGAGATACAAAACTTTAATTTGTGAAGTGCATAAATACTGAACATCACATTTATACCAGGCTCTGTGCTAGATGCTGAAATACTTGATGGCATATTGTATATCATCATCTCAAAGGCAGCTGCGTAGCTCAGGCCTGTTCCTTGCTTTATGTGTGATTCCCAGGAACAGAAAGCTAAACTCAGTTACTGCAGAAAATGGTAACCAGGAGCGAGGTTCTGGCCATGAGCTGCACTGTCAACACATCAGAGGCCAGCATTTTTCTGATGTTGCCTGGAATCTCTGGTTATGTGGATCAGCAGCTGAAAGGATAGAAAACAATTCTGTTTTTTACTCTCACATATATGAATTAGGTGCTGCACCAGTTTCCTCTTTTCTGCAAGCCAAATTCCATATAAATGACTTTACTGCTTTTTCCAGGTTTCACATAAAGTATTCCTGTACTTTAAATATCACACACAATGTAGAGGCCTTTGCAGGTCCCTGAGCAAAGGTCAGTGCTTCAGTTTAGTGTACAAAGGTCCCTGACAGACATCCAAAACTCTCTGCCTGAAGCCAGTAATTATTTACTCCCCTGCTATCAGGATCTATTTGAGAACTGAGCAGAAGGAAGAAGAAAGGACAAACAAAAGAATCATTAGTCTTTCTTCACCTAAGAAAAATATTTTATTTCATAACCCATGTGCAATGTCATTGAGTAACAAAAATAAATAAACCCGTATTCAGTCAAAGGCATCCCTAAGACCCAGAGACACAACAGTGAACGAAAAGTTTAGTCTTTGAGCCAGAGGTTGTTCAGTGCTGGAGACAGAGAGAGAGAGAGAGAGAGAGAGAGAGAGAGAGAGAGAGAGAGAGAGAGAGAGAGGAGAGAGAGAGAGAGAGAGAGAGAGAGAGAGAGAGAGAGAGAGAGAGAGAGGATTTTACAATTTCCTCTCATTTCAATCCTTTTGGAATTTGAGTTTGCCCCCAGGATTTAAATTTGTAACAAGACTAGGTGGAATATTTTGGTATCTGCCATAAAGCTTTTGCAGAAAAGGGTTGAAATTTTCTGAAAGCACCCTTAGGGAAGTGCCCTTTAATGCCTTTTTTGAATGTATGTGTCCTGTGTTTTCTAGTCACAGGCCAAGATGCTCCATGCATCTTGAATCCTACATTGGGATAAAAAAAACTTTTAACTCTTGGTGAGAGGGTGTAATAACACCAAATGACTGGCAAAAAGTTATCTATCTCTGTGACAACGTTTAGTAGATACATGACAAACACAGTTCTAAGCTCTAGAGAAATGATATGGAGAACATAGGAGTTACAGCTTCCACCATAAAGGGCTTCAGAGGCCAGTGGAGAGGAAAGGGTGTACAGTGATTAAAAGCATATGCTTTGAAGAAAACTCCAAGGCTGAATCTTGGGCAGTTGGGGCATTGCTCACTTCATCTGTAAAATAGAGGTTTGAAAATTTCCTGGGCTATGGAGATAGCTCAGTAGAATAAGTGCTTGCCAGGCAAGCACAGGATCCTGAGTTCAATCCCTGGTCCAGCAAAAAAAAAAAAAAAAAAAAAAGAAAAAGAAAATTTCTTTATGGGGTGAAGATGCAGGTAAAATGGATATATATATCTAGAGACTTTTTTTCATTTTTTTGTATGTATTTGGTATAAAGTCTCATTATATAGCTCAGACTTGTAGTGATCCTCCTGTTTTCGGAGTACTGGATTACAGGCATGGGCCATCTGGCCTGGACTCATTCAATGGCTCAGCACGCCCCAGGAGCAGGGCTGGTGTGGTCCCTGGTCCAGAGATTTGAGTCTGTGGCCATGTGGCTCCACTGTGCCTGGGACCTGCACATCATGGCAGGAAGCACACAGAGCAGCAGAATGGCCAGGAACAAAGGTTAGGAACAAAACACACCACCATCTCACCTCAAATTTCCAGCACCTCCCAATAGTGAGCCATGAATCCACCAATTGATGGCATTAGATTCCTCAGGATCCAGCCACCTTTCTGGATCCCTCCTTTAAATACCATTATATTGAGGACCAAGCCTCCCATGTGGAGTATTTAGAAGATAGACCAGTTGTACACCATTGCAGGGTATGTCTGAGTTATTTTCTTCACTGCTGGAACAAAATACCCAACACCCACAACCTGAGGATAGAGAGGTTAAATATTATTTAACCATGTGGTAAAATAATCTTACCTCCTTTTAAATAGTTTTTCTCAGGTACTTTTGTCACAATGACAGAAAGCTGATTAATACATGTCCCTAAATGGTAACGGGTGATACTATTATTATTTTGTGGCTTTTTGGTCATTGAAGAGATGCAGATTAAAACAACTCTGAGATTCCATCTTGCATCAGAAAGAATGGCTGTCTTCAAGAAGTCAGCCGATAATGAACGCTGGAGAGTCTGTAGGAAAAAAAGGAACCCTTTTCCACTCTTGGTGGGAGTGAAAGCTGGTACAACCACCATGGAAATCAGTATGGATATTCCTCAAAGAATTAGGATTGGAAGTCCATTCAATCCAGCTATTCTCCGCCTAGGTATTTTTCCATAAGAACTGAAATAATCATATACCATGATGATAAATGTGCACCCATGTTTATAGCAGCGCAATTTGTCATAGCTAAATCTTAGAAACCCAAACGTGTATCAGCTGAGGTTTGGATAAGAAAGATATGATATTTTTGCACAATGGAGTATTATTCAGCTATAAAAAGATAAATTCATGACTTCTGTAGATAAATAAATGCAGCTTGAGACTATATTAGTAAGTGCAATAAATCAGATCCACAGGTACCAATACTGTATGTCACTAGCGTGAGAACCTGAAAGTATTTAAAATCTGAAAGGTACAATAGATACTGTGAAAGAGTAAGAATTTGTTCAGTGGGAAGGAAAAACTGGGATGAGGAAAAGCAAAATGAAAGAAGGGAAAAATAAATATTTGGATATATGCAGGATTATTTGGATTTCTGCTGGTCTTTTGAAAGAAGCAGTTAATGCTTAATTTTTTTGTTTTGAACGTCTTACAACTTTTTTGTTACTGTTTTTTTTTTTTTAAATGAATCCTGCACATTTATATCTACAACTAATTTGGACATAGAAGAATCATGCAATATAGCAGCCATTGTTGAATTCTTAAAAAGGAAATAAGGAAATATATAATTTTAGTATACAAAAGAACAGGAGAAAATATTTTCAATGCATATATTTGCAAAAGTTTGTGTCTATCATCTGTAAAGAATTATTGTATTTGAATAATAAAAACTCAGAATCTAATAAAATATGGGCACAATGTTTGAACAGATAATTCATAAAGCATTAATGGATAATTAATAATTCTGTGGGAAATGGTTGACATCATTAGCTCTCAGGAAAATACAAGCTAAAACTGTAACGAAATACCATTATCCAGTCACTCAAATAGCTAAAATTAAACACACTATCAATAATACCAAGCATTTCTGAAACTGAGGGGCAACTGGAGCACCATTATGACGTGGGTCATCCAACTGCTTTACAGAAGTTTGGCGGCTTCTTCTACACACTTTCCATGTGACTCAGCGAGTTCATCCCTAGATGTTTACTCAAGAGAATAAAGCACATGTCTACAAAATGCCTTGTACCCAAATGTTCACAGAAATTTTATTCCTAATGGCCAAAAACTGGAAACAACCCTATGACCAGCAACAGATAAATGAATAAACAAGTTGTAGCATAGCCGTAACACAGAATACTACTCAGCATTAAAAAGATTCAATGGCCAATTCATACAGCAAGGAAGATAAATTTCAATACACCACAGGCAGCTGGAGGTACAGTCCAGTAGTAGAACGCGAGGATGTGTCCCAGCACATGGGAGGCCAGGGGCGCAATCCCTGGAACCTGGGCACACACACACACACACAGTCAGGTGTGCACAATCACAAATAAAGGAAAGCAGAAGCCAAGCAGCTCATATTGTGCATGTGAAATTCTGGAGAGGAAAATCCAATCTGCTGTGAAAGAAAATAAATCAGTGAGCTCCAGGTGCTGGGTGAACATTGGCTGCAGTAGACCCGAAGGACAATTTGGGGCTTTTTCTGTTCTATGTATTTAGTATAGTCGCTGCTGTATGTATACATTTTTGAATATATTGAGACATAGACTTTAAACAAATGTTTTATTGTATGTGAGTGATCTCTCAATTTTAAGAGTTTCTAGCTATCTTTACATGCTTAATCCTTCTTAGTTCAATTTTTGCATATTTTTGAGCCAAATGTATCGCTATTTTTCCTTGTAAGGTTTGTCTCTCCCCTCTCTATGGTTTATCTTTAAAGAGTGTCTAGTTCAGGGGACATGTGTCTTCATGGTGATCATGATGAAGGAGCTATTGTACAAATCCCAGGTTTTCCCCTGGATGTTCATGAGGCCATAACAAGTTTCTCCTACTATTGGTCCTGGATACCCTGCTGGTCTCCTGGGCTCTGTTGCAAAGGGAAACTCCTATTTCTGATGTCTAGGTATTGGCTTCTATCCTCACTGTGCAGGGTGCTGAAGTGCCTTCTGCTAGTGGGGTCTATGGCTTACACTCTCTATATGACTAGGGCTGGGAGAAATCTCCTACCTTTCTTCTTACAGTTCTTAAAGATCATCCATCATTTCCATTTGGCTCAACATATTTATCAGAGAAACATCTTTCCTTTTGCCACAGTCCTGGGTCTTATGTCTTATTTTTGTTCTATGCCACTGCTGAGAATGTGAGAGAATGTCTAGGTCACTTCTGAACACATGGGAGGTGAAGGACAGTTGGCACTGTCTCTGCCTTTCTCTCTGCCTGGACAAGTCATGGGGCTTGTGATGCAGTTGTGCTTTCCCCTAGTAATCCATGGTGTCAGCCTTGGTAGGTGAGGGAAGCTCTCTCTCATGTGCCAGATACCTGTGCCTGGTTAAGACTCAGGGAGAAAAACACTTCATCTGAGAAATTGGGCAGCTCATCACTGCTTTAAAACAACAGTCCCTGCCATTTTTGGCACTAGGGACTGGTTTTGTGGAAGAGTTTTCCACAGAGTAGGAATGTATAAGGAGGCATAGTTTCAGGATTAGGTTGTCATAGGGATGGGAACTTAGATCTCCCAGATATGCAGGTCACAGCCGGGTCTGGGTTCCTATGGGAGTGTGAGGCTGCTGCAGATCTGACAAGAGGTGGTGTTCAGAGCTGCTCCAGTGGCTGCCTGAGGGCCTGCTGCTCCCTCCTGCTGGGCAGCCTCCTTCTGCACAGGTCTAAAGTCCCTTCCCTTTCCTTTCCTCGTGGCCTTCCACTTCCCTTTCTGTGTGGTGGGAGCCCCCCTCCATCATAGCCCCTGACTCTTCGCCTCTGGATGTCCTTATCCTGCTCGGGAACTATCTTCTTTCTCACATCAGGAAGCTTAAGCTTGAATGACAAGAAAATGACATAACATAATTTCTTCTGTTTTGGAACATTTTTCTGTGAAACCAGAATACAATCACATTTTAATTGATGTCAAAATACACTGAATTAGAGACTGATGAGTAAAATGAATTGTTTGATGACAAATGCTTTCTTCGCTTACCATTGTAAGTATGTTATTAGATATGCAGTCATAGGTACACGTAATAAAAAACTTTCCTGTTGTATTTATCTAATGTCACATGGGTTAATTATTTACAATAATCCTCAGGTTAATATTATAGGGGGAGAGTAGGGTACTTCAAAGTCACGAGGAAACTAGGAATCTAGGTTTCCCCTTGCCTAGCTTGCACATTTCTTCTGAATATTAATAGACCTACTAAGTGATCCTTTATGACTACTTCCACTGTTCTGTAGTGGAGGTACCCTTCCTCTAACCTCCCATTTGTCAGGATGCTCATGGGAATTGATGCTTAAGCTTTAGCATTGTTGAATATCTTGTGTGTTTGGTGCAAGGTCTCACTATGCAGCTCGGACTCATTGAATATCTTGTTGACAGAAGTGCAATAGTGTTTTGTTTTGTTTTTGCAATAGTGTTTTGAAATCACAGGGACAGTTGGACAAGCGTGTCCCCCCAAGTCAGCCAGAGCTATTTGTTGCCATGTATTCATTTTTTAAATTTGTAAAAATATTTTTGTTGCTTGGAAACGGAGTGTCACAATGAAGTTCAGGCTGGCATTGAGCTCACTTTGTAGTGCAGGGTCGACTTGAATTCACAGTGATCCTCCTGCCTCAGCCTCCCAGTCCTGGGATTATAGGAGTGCCCCACCGCATCCAGTACTGCCACGTATGCTGACGCAGTGTGGTCCGGGGACTCTGTTCATTCTTCTAAGCTTCACTTTCACCACTGTGAAAAGGCAGAAGTAGCCTTTATTTCTGAAAATTGTGAAAATTAAGTAAGCTAATTCATGAGTAATTGTGAATAATTCTTGCAGACAGATGTTTTCAGAGAGGTCCTTTCCCCACGCTGGAGTCCTGCAAGGCTGTTGTTGTTCTGTGTTCTGTCCTGGACCCAGGTTGATTCTGATGTACAATAAGCCTTTGTTCATCATACTGTGATTACACCAATGTTGCATTTGCACTTTACACTGTAATTTGGTTCTATGCAAGTATATGTTTTTTTGAGAGTTCCTCATCAATCTATTCTGAACTTACATAAAATGTGGGAACACAAAAGACCAGGTGCTCAAATGAAACAAGCAAAAAGGCAATTGTCTGGGTTTAGCAGCAGAAAAGTGAAAATTAATGATGCTTAATATTTCCATAAAGTGATCAACATTTTGTTTTGTCCAAAGCTTCTTGCTTATAGCATGTTCTTCCTGTAAAAACATCTGATTTTCAATTTGCAATATTAATAAATGATATGGTCATTTTTAGTGCTGGAGAAATCGTACAAAAGAGATGTCTACGTTCACATTTCAGGATTAGACCTGGAATGTCTTTCTTAGAAAAATAAACCCCGTACATAATGATATATAATATAATTTGGAGATGAATAATAACTTAATAGCATCAGAATATTTCAGTCTTTATAGTCTTTGTGACAGTCATAACCAGCCAGGCAATAGCTTCCCTCACAAGGTACATGCAGCTTTTATTTTGCTGTAATATTGCTTCAGCAGCGTTTTACATATTACACTGTTATCTTCCTATTATAAAGGGATAAATAATATTTCTTTTATTTAATGTATCAGAATTTTAAATGTATATATTGTGTTCCATTTATTCAATGTATCACAGTTGTCTAAACACTTGCCACTTGTTGGGCATTTAGGTTGTTTCTGTACTATAATAATTATCCATGACATAGCTATTATTTCCAATAATGTTTAGTTTCTGTTAAATTATTTTTTAAGGATAACTCTGTAGAGATGGAATCCTGTTCAATGAATGTAAGTGGCTTTCTAATACTTGATCCCTCAAACTGTATTGTTCTGGCCTGATGAGCTTCCCTCTACCCACCCTAAAATAAGATATTCACCTCAAAATGGGCTGAAACATCCAAAGCTGTGAGCCAAAGTAAGTTTTTTTTAATTCTCATATAAGTGGAATATCTCTGGCATTTGTTACAGGGACAGAAAGCTGATTGACACAGTAGCTGGGTCAATGATTCCCATGTGTGTGTGTGTAAGACCTGGTAAGGTTTGATGTAAATAGTTCCTGAAGAGGGGGGAATTCAGAGTTCAGAGCCTATGCAGGGGTTCTAGTGAGAACAAAGTACCAAATTTCAAAACCAAAACATCACATAAGAAACTAAGTATTTGGAACCATTTCTAAGTTCTCTGTAAAAATCTAGGTAATAAATAATTGCTCAGGCATTCAGGGCCACATGGTCTTTGTTTTGAGTATTCAAGATACCTGAGACAAATGGAAAGAATGTAGTTGTGTTCCAACAAATTGTGATTTACCAAAAGAGGGAGTGTTCACGTGTTGTTTGAGGGGTATACCTTGCCAAATGCAACCCTAAAACAAGCAAATTATATTTTTGAAAAGGTAACAAGCTAATTACATTGAGAACTCACAATAGTCATTTAAGTTTTTCTTAGTTTTTGGCTTTAATTAAGATTTCTTATAAATCTTTATTTTGCATACCTTAAGTTATTCTGCAGGGTGCTAGTAAGGGCTTAGCAACTGGTTCTCTTGAGAAATATAAAAGCTTTAAAGTGTAGTTTGCTAACTTTAGTTTCTGTGGTCTAAGTGCATGTATCACAGCCATCCGTAGGGCTGAACAAAGGATAGGGATGGCAGGTGCTTGGAGCAGGTCCCAGCACACCATTGTCAGGGAATGGGCCAGCTTGGATTCTTTCAGGGGAAGTAACGAAAACCTCAACTGGTTTGAAGAGTAAATAAAATATACTGCAAATAAGTACAGAAAAAAGGAAAGAGATCAACAAGGGAGAGAGAGGGAAGGGAAAGGGGATAAGGAAAAGAAGCAAGCTGTACTGCGTTCAAGTACCAACTCCCCATAAGGAGTACAAACATTTTGTACTGCAAATATGCACTACTGAGTAAAATATACTAAAAGAAAAAAGTAGAAAAAGAAGCTATGAGGCAGTAATATTAAAAATAAATGAACAGACAAACACCTCATCACCTGACAGGCCAGCGAGCATGACCCCAGATGGGCTGGATCAGGATGTCGCCAAGCTTCTAGGTTCCTGTGCGGTCCGTGGCTCCCTGACTTTGTTCTCAGGCAAGTGTCCTGTGACCGCTGCCTACTGTAGTTCTAGGTATGATGTCATGATTCAAAATGTCCACTGGAAGAAGAGGGGCTTCTTTCTTTCCTGTGTCTCTTACTAGATAACATCTTCCTGCAGCTCACTGGGGAGAGTGACGTCACTTCCCACCTCTCATCACTCACTCACAGAGGATAAGTGAAGCCAAGCACAGCCCACTCCTTGAATCAGTGTTCACTGGATTATGTGTCAGAGCTGGTAGACACGTAATCCCAAGCAGTGGAGGACATGTGAACTCTGCTACAAGAAGCAGTTCATATGAGAGCAAAGCTATAGGTAGGGCAGATTTCATTAAACAAAGATCAATCTTAAAGTGTTTAAATTTGGGGGAAGAAAGGAGTAAACCACTAAAACCACTTATCCATAGCGTGGAGGAACTGATCCCTGCTCTGAGGTGTTAGAGACTCCTTTCGGAGACTTCATTTACTCTGACATTAGAGATAATTCTACAACAAAAGTCATTAATCTATGGACGGTTCTTTTTAGAAAGTAGGAACAATGCCACTTAAAAAAACTGCATGTTTGCTATATCAGGCAGCAATTCATGTCATCTGTTGAGTATGCCACGAGCAAGAGCAGTAAGTGCAAAATTAAGCAAAAGTGTTTATGAATTTATGCCAAGCAATGAGGAAGTGTGAAGGAAGCAGTGCCTGGCATTGGCTACACTAGGGTTCGCATACCATTTCAACTGGGCACATCATGTAAGCTTTCTAGCCTAAGTTCCTGTACCTATAAAACAGGATTAATAGTACCTACCTTCTGTGGTTGATGTAAGCATTAAATGAGATACTTTTAAAACACCACTTAGTAGCATCTTGGCCTGTGGAAATTCTCTATAAATGCTAGCTGTACAGTTGGGGCGACAGCTCAGTGGCATAAATGTCTTACTGGCATGTGCAAGGTCCTGAGTTTGATCCCCAGCACTGCAAAGAAAGGAAAAAAAAATGCTAGCTAGGTATTGTTTGCACTGTGCCCCCAGATCAATATCTTGACTATGACTCAGTCCTTAGACCAGCGATAAATAATGTTATCATTTTCAGTAATAAGTTTTATTAGTGCCTAGGCCAGTGTTGAATAATGCTATCACTTCCAATAGTAAATTAAAAAATTATCAGTATATGTTTCCATTACATAATAATTACATCCACTGTGGGGACTGGGTACATGCACATAACACACCTCAATTCTTTTGAAAATTACTAGTC
This sequence comes from Ctenomys sociabilis, assembly GCA_004027165.1. NCBI lineage: Eukaryota > Metazoa > Chordata > Mammalia > Rodentia > Ctenomyidae > Ctenomys > Ctenomys sociabilis. The sequence continues at coordinate 98,656 of PVKA01004246.1, forward strand.
ATCAGATTTATTCATTTATTATATAAGTTTTCATCAAGATCCTTCTCATAAGCACAGATTAAAAACCAGACTAACAAAACAAAATACATATAAAGTATATAACACAATTATATGAAAACAAAGTACACTTTTAGATACATTGGCTCTGCTGGATGGCAAAAATGGTTTTTTTCCTGTTGTTTGTCTTTTGTTTGTATTTTAATTACATGTTAGATTTCTCATATAAGAGAAACCCTGAAGTATTTCAGCTTTTACTTCACTTACCATGATGGTCTTAGGGTGTTCTCATTTTCCTACAGTAATAATTTTATTCTTATCAAATCAGGATAAGTATCTATATCAATACTGATGGTCCAGTATTTTGGACACATTCATATCATCTTCAGCTGTCCACTTGCTCCTTTCGTTCCCAATTCTTAGGATGGCTAGCAAGGCGAAGAGGGTGGTGACAGCTTGACAGTGCATGGGGTCATAGCCACCACCCAACCTCACTGGCATTTGCTCTCTGAGGTCAGAGGGCACCAGGTCTAGTGCTGCAAACTTGCAAAATCTATCATTGGCTATTTTCTTAAGAAGCTGCGGTCTTAACACATAGCTCTTTAGGTCATGTGGTTTGCCTGTGACTCATATAGCATGTGGTAGAGCATAGCACATGCTCACCAAATAATGCACACTGTGTCATATTCGAACTGAGATTGCATAAAACAAAAATTAAAAAATTTAAAAGAAAGAAATGAGATTGCATTTTAGTAGCATTCAGATTTCTACTGCAATATCTATCTATCTATCTATCTATCTATCTATCTATCTATCTACCATCTACTATCTATCTATCTATCTATCTATCTATCTATCTATCTATCTATCTATCTATCTATCTATCTAACAGGATATCTCTACCCAGCTCATACACATAGCGATCCTCCTATCTCAGCCTCCCCAGTGCTGAGATTAGAGACATGTACCACTATGCGTGATTTCACCAGTGGCTGGCACAGTGCACTTGAGGTTTCAGGATTGGCACAGCACGAGGTACCAGGGATTGCACTTGGGTCCTTGTGCTTGCCAGGCAGGCTCTTAGACTGCTGAGCTATCTCCCCAGCCCTCTTCTGGCAATCTTAATAAAAAATAGTTAATAAAATTGTATTAACAACTGGATTATTTGCTCAATCTAGAAGTATTCATCAGAACTCCCAGTCTGCATCTTAAAGATATCTCCTTAACTGTAATTAAGAAGGTTATTTAACATACGCAGGGGAATAGCTTAAGGGACTAGTTATGTGGCAGTGTCTAGGGCACCGGAATCAAGTGACGGCGTGCAGCATGGTGTTGGGCTGACAGCCTCAGAAGCCTGCAGGGGGTATTTGCCAGACTCTACCAACTGGAGGAACAGTTAGGAAAGAAGAGCTTTGCACTCACCTGGGAGATTGGGAGAAAAAATCCTAAGAGCTTACTTTTTTATTTTCTTGTTATATGTGGGATTTTCTTCTCTCCCACTTTTAAGAGAATCTGTGTTTGCAAAACATAGTAAATACATGCACTGTGGGGAACTGGTACGTGTCCAAATTGTATCTTGATACTTTTCTTTGCTTTTTCTTTTTCCTATTCAGTGAGCGGCTGCACCAAGTGCCCACAGCCTTCCCGCGGTCCGGCCTCTATGTAGGTGACCGCGGGCAATGAGACCATTTGTTTCTGAAGGCCCTGTGGGAAAGTGGGAGTAGCAAGACTGAGTCCTGCATAGCTCGATGTGGTTGTGGAAGTTGTGTCCCATCCCCTGTGTTGTTTTGTTCATTAGAATCAAGTCACAGGTCACACCCATGTTTGGTTACAGATAATCATATTAATAGAAAACCAGTAATTCTTCCCAAGTGTAAAACTTATTTCTGGAAATAACAATAAAATAGAAATATGTCTACACTTTTCATTTTAGATGGCCAGTAACCCATGTGCCAGGTAGCATTCCATGCCAACCTTGAATGCCTGACAGGAAGACACTGGGCAGCAGACTCTTCCAAGGTCATAACTTGCTGGTGGAATAACTTGGCAAAGGAGAAAAACAATTGAAACCATGGCAAAAGTAAATAGATCTGGGTCCACCTCTCCCCCAGATGGAGGCTGGGGCTGGATGATCGTGGCTGGCTGTTTTCTTGTCACCATATGCACCCGGGCTGTCACCAGGTAGGTGGGATTTTCTTCTTGATTTGTTAAGATGGTCTGGCTTCTCTTGTCTTGTGAAAATGTGTATGTGCGTATGTGCACACGTGTGTGTGTGTGTGTGTGTGTAACATTTTTCTTTTTTATTATACTTACTGGTACATTTTAGGTATACAAAATGATCACATTCATTATAGGGAATTTGTACCTGTCCATGATATAACCTGATTGTTTTTCCCCATTCCCCTTCCCTCCTTTGAACCTCCCTTCCTTCTCTTATTTACAAAAGCCTTGTTTCCATTATTTCCTTCTTTTCTAATC